>JAJHUR010113949.1:773-16003 GCA_027495735.1 Lutjanus campechanus | reverse complement strand
ATTACTTTTCTAGACATTTAAGCTATGCTGCATCTTTGGTGGCTCTATTGCACAGTGGTGAGCACTTCTGCCCCACAGCAAGACGGTTCTGAGCTCAAAACTCTCCGCTAGCCGGGGAGTTTGTGGGCTGGGGCGGGGCCTCTCTCACTGCAGAGTTTGCATGTTCTCCTCCTGTCTGCGTGGGTTCTCTCCAGGTGCTCTGGCCTCCTCCCACAGTCCAAAGACATGCATCTTAACAGGTCAAGTGGTGTGAATTGGAGAGTGAGCGGTTGTTTGTTTCTGTGTTTCGGCCCTGCGATGAAACACAGTGCCAGCTGAGACGGGCTCCACCACCCCCGCAACCCTTCGGGGTTAAGCGGTTACGGATAATGAATGAATGAATGATAATGGTGTAAGAGAAAAAAGTTAAGGTATCACCAGTGTTATGAGGTTCAACCCTCTCGGGACATTTGCTCAAAAACTTCATAGAAATCCACTCAATATTTATCAAGTATGAGTGTAACAGATCACAAAATTCATGCTTTGGATTGTATCATGATTTTGAGTCACAGATCAGATTATTTTTTGGATCAGCAAAAAAGGTAGGATTATGGTTGAATTATTTTCAAAATGCACTTAGCCTTGATCTCTTTTTGTAGTCATACAATCATACGTTAAAAAATACACTATAATAATAATAATAAGTATATGTGTGTATATATATGTATATATATATATATATATATATATATATATATTCTATTTAACTCTCTTTTGAATGTGCACTATTCTCCTTCTTGCTCAATTTTTACTGTATGTATGTATATATTTGTACTTTTTATTTCTCATAGTCTCTATTATGTGAAGTACTTTGAGCTGCATGCTTTGTATGAAAGGTGCCATATAAATAAAGCTTATTATTATTATTATTATTATTAATAATACTGTGCAGTATACTTCCAATTGTATTATACAACACTACAGTACATTTAAAAGCAAATTATGCTCTGTACAGTATAATACACTACTACACTCTGTAGTCTGGCTCAGTGTTATGCCCATAGCACTACAGGTGGTCTGATTGGTTAGAAATCGTGAGTAATGGCCAATCAACACAGACACACTGTGTCACAGACAGGCAGAGACACAGAGCTGCACCGGTGAACAGAGAGGAGCCGTGTAGACGGGAAAACAGCAGAAATTCAAAGTTTCAGTAATCATCACAATCGCGTGATGTGTTTCTATGACGACAGCATAGTCACCCCGGTGAAAATACCCAAAGTCATGGTCGGGATTTGACTCCAGGCGATGTGACAGCCGCCTCACTGAGATGTGCTGCAGAGCAAAACACAGCTCGCATCTGTCTCGTCTTTTCACCTCTGCATTGAGTTCTCGGGTATAATTACTTTAAAAAGTAACAGCGACTGTAGAACTGTTGCACTGTGATCTTTACATGTAGTCAGCGGATCAAATGCATGTCGAATCGCAGGGGAATGATCTGTACAGAACACAGGCCAACTGCAATCCTTTGCACCCCTATTGTCAAGACATTTCACTGCATACTAAAGTGGTGGGACCAACACTGCCTATACTTGAATCACATTGCTTGCCTGGGTAAAAATACATTTTCCAAATGGGAATTTATTATAAACGTGTAAAATAAGCACAATTTCTGGCAACAAGCATTAAACTTATATATGTTATGATAAAGTATAGAGCTGACCTGGGGAAGATGTGGCCCACAAGGCCATCATGGAAATACAAACATTTAAAAATCTATCAAAAACAGTCAGTAGAATTTTGCTTACCATTAAACCATTATATTACCTTTATTTTGAAAGGGCTCAGTGCTGTGTTCATTGGTAATGATAATGAACTGTGTCTTTTATATTAAACTGTAACTTTATTCACTCAATGCTATACTGTACTGTAAAACATCAAGCTTTGGACATTGCAAACAAAAAATAGTAGCCTACAATTCATCACATGGCAATTCAGACAGGGTGACCAACAGTAGAAGTGCCCGTTGTAGAACACTTCTGACCATTCATTATTAGAGATCTGGCCATTATTAGGACCTTATATCATTTGTGTCTGGCCCATGTCAGCCTGATCAATTTCCCATGTGGCGCCCCATGAAAAGTAATTGTCCACCCCTGGTACAGAGAATCATCTGATGCTTTGTTGTGATTTCACCAAATAGACACTTTGAGGGATGTGAGGTCCAGCAGTGTTTCCGGTTTAGTTACACTGATTGATTGACAAATTTCTTCGATTTTTCTGTCATGCACATAAAGTGTCTAACCCCCTCGTGTTTACAAGACACAATTGCAGCGTTCAAACATTTCATTACATTTCCTTTCAGCACAAAATCACAGGTTATTTCACAGCTTGGTCTTAAACAAACTATTCTGCCTTCTCATCCAAGCTTGGCAAATAACGTATACTACAAAAAAGATTTCCTTACTAAAATACGACTTAAGTTTCTTTGTTATAATCCAGCCAAAAGAAATCAACATAAATGAAGGACACTTACTAAGTGGTAAGTAGTAGACAGAACCAAAAATGAAAAACAAAAACTGAACCTCATTCTTAATTTTACCCAGTTTACACAGCAAACAAAGCCTGTCCTCCTCTGGAGTGGCATTGAACCTCCAGTCTCTTGAGCTAATGGTAATGTTTGCAGAAGGTTCTTCACTGTGGATGTTCTTTATTAGACAGTAAATTCATACTTTTTGACAAATCTTTAAAGTAAAACAAGAACTTCAGCTCATTAGCCCGAGGATGACCGATGCAAAATGTCCAACTTGCAAATCTTTTTGGTGAGTCTCTGACCTACATGTGTTCCGGGATGAGTTGAGTCTCAACCCAAAGCATCCGTACGGCTGCATCTCCCGCTCCTCTGAGCAATGACCACACGTGACACTTTGTTACGGCTATGTCAGTAAAATATTGAGGCAGTTTGGATAAACTGATTGCAGAGGCTGTGCAGACTCATCCAGGCCTCTTTGAAAGGGTTACATCGCTCTCCAAATGCAACTTGATGTACGACCACACACTCGGCTGTCAGTACCGCTTGCTTTAACAGCCACAGTGCGCAGTGATCTGAGGTTATAACACTGACTTCAAATATTGTTATGATGTCGTCTGGTGATACTTGATATGATTTTGAAATATCTGCAGTTCTGTGTATAAATATATCCCGGCTGTATCTACTTAAGAAACACATCGTGTGGATTTAAGTGTAGAGGAAAGAGAGTTGTTCAGCTGAGGTGTGACTGGCTCATATTATCACATCCATAATTACAAGTCTATAAAAGTCTCCATCTGGAGGGAGGCTCGACACCATCACTGTTTTAACGAGGAACTGAAAATTCTGACATAATCTCACCAGAAATTTGTGATACTTCAGATAATTGCCTGGTGGATCCTGACATATGCTCTGTGAACTAGACGAGCACATTTTTCAAAAAGGAAATCTTTTGGCAAAGCCAGGTAGGCCGAGGACGCGGTCACCCGCACTTCATTTCATTCCCGAGGTGAACTTTGAGAGAGGCACCGCACGTGACAGTGTTCAGCAGCCTGTTCAATCAACTGAAAACCTGCAAAAAAAAGTGCCTGCCTCCAAATATCACAGATCTTTGGAAATAACTGTACACCCTTGCATTTATTTTTCATAAAAAGTCAAATCTTAAGAGTCTTTACACAACTTTTTCCCCCCTCTTTCCTTTCTGTCTTTCATTTTGGAATTTTCATCTTCTGCTCCTCTGACTTTTTTCAAGTATAACACATCGCTCTTTATTGGGCCCCTTGGAAACTTCTTAGCGATTTTGCCAGACCTGCTAAGAAAGATGTCTTTGCAGCATCCACAATGAAAGCAGACTGTGAACAAAATGTGAAATTTCCCACCATGAATTGGATGATACAATGTGATACAATGTATTTGAGGACGGGCTGCAAGAGACTGTTTAATTTTGGATCGGGTGTCAAGTTCCAAGGCTTATATTATCTGATCGAACCTTTTATCACTCTTCACTTTTTTTTAAAATTGTATTTATTGTTTATTTAGCAGGGACAATACATGTACTGTACCAGATCTAGCTTAAAAAAACGACTTTTCAACAGGGGCCAGTTTCACAAAGATATTTTAGACCAGTCTGCACTGTTGGACTGGTCTTTATTTTGCTCATAAATTAGTTTATTGCAAGTTGGACCATTTAACAAAAATAAAGACTGACTAACTGTAAACCAAAAAGTTCGACACCTTACCCTGAGGCTGACTCAGGCTTAAGACCCATGTTACCATGGTAACAATCAGTGCCACCAACTGATCTGTAGCACCCAACAACAACAAAAAAGAGGAAAACATGGCTCATCATTTGTGCTTTGCTAACATTGCTCTAGAGAGAGCAATGACTTCTTTGCGTTTTATACTGTATTTTTATATCTTTTTGAACATCTTTGATGCTCCTTTCATCAGGTGGATTAACACTGTTTACTTTCACTGACATTTTTTCCCATATCTCATTTTAAAAATCTGTACTCAAGTACAAGTACTGTTACAGTGCTAAAATATTAATCAATCACAAGTAAAGGTATTGTCAGAAAAACACTCAAGTAAAAGTACAAAGGTATTTGTTGCAAAAACTACTCACAGTATTAGTTACTTTTAACTGTTCGTGTCACCGTTACCTTATCCCACAATCGATTAATCATAAATAACTTATAAGACACAAAACATGTTTATTTCCTAATTTTCTTTTGTTGTTGTTGTCTTTTTTTTTTCTCATTCTAAGTCTAAGTTTAATTTCCCTTATTCAACAAATGGCTCCACCAGACAAAACAATGTCACATGAGGTGGAATTACTGCCATTTTTATTGATTGAATATCCAGCAATACATTTTTAATTAGTTAAATTCTTAACGGCAATTAATCGATTAATGATTAATCACCCTTACTCCAAATGTGTGCTACCACAGCATTTTGTTTTGTTTTTTTGTCCATAAGTCCTGGTTTTCATTGGCCTGTTTGTTTGCAATCAGATCACCTGATTGGCTACTAACTAAGTAGATTAACTAAGTAACTAAGTAGATTACACGTTGTGATGGATACTTAAGGACAAGTAAAAGTACAGACTTGAAAATCTACTCATAAAAGTACAACCCCCCATCGTGGTTTGGGGTAAAATAATTATGAAACTCAAGTATACACTTATCCTCAATTTGATGCCTGAAACATGTTCCGAAAAGGTTGGAACAGGAGTATGTTTACAACTGTGATACATCACCTTTTCTTTTAACAACACTCGGTAAGCATTTGGGATCTCCGGACAATAATTGCTGAAGTTTCAAAAGTGAAATTCTTTCTCGTTCTTGCCTGACATACGACTTCAGGTGCTCAACATACCAGGGTCTCTGTTGTCGTATTTTGTGCTTCATATTGCGCCACACATTTTCAGTGGGAGACAGGTCTGGACTGCAGGCGGGTCAGTCTAGTACTTGAACTCTTTTACTATGAAGCCACTCTGTTGGAACACGTACAGAATGTGTCTTAGCATTGTCTTGCTTAATTAATAAGCAGGGACGTCTCTGAAAAGGACACCATCTGGATGGCAGCATATGTTGCTCCAAAACTTGTTTGTACCTTTCAGCATTAATGGGGCCTTAACAAATGTGACAATTACCCATGATGCCATGGACACTAACGCACACCATCCTAGATGCTGGCTTTTCTCAGTGTTGGTAACAATCTGGATGGTCCCCTTTCACCTGGAGGACTCGACATCCATGATTTCAAAAACAATTTGAAGTGTGGACTCGTCAGACACTTTTCCACTTTGCGTCAGTCCATCTCAGATGAGCTCAGGGCCCAGAAGTCTGCAGCATTTCTGGATGTTGTTGAGATATGTCTAGAGTCTTAACTTGCATTCCAAAGTGTTCCTGACCTATGTAGTGTCATTTAAACAATGATGTGGGTTTTTAACGGAGTGCTGCCTGAGGGGGTCAAAGGTCACGGGCATTCAATGCTGGTTTTCAGTCTTAACCCTTACGGCAAGAAAAGCAGAGTTCACTGCCCCTCTGGCTTAAACTTTAAAGTCTGTTTCACCTTTGACCCATGATAAGCAGGGTTGCGCAACCTTTTTACCCCCTCATCTTGCCCTGTCCATATGTTGACTCGAAGTTCCTAGTGCCTCGCGTGGGCGCTCACTTGGTTTGCGAGTACGTGAAAGGATGAACAAGAGGCAGATCCCCAGGGGCTAATCTTTAAACTTTCATGCAGATCTTATCAATATATCATCATGCATATCATTTCCAGGTTGGAGCAACCGCTTGTGAACATTAATTAGTCTGTCACTCAAAACTGTACCCTTAATGATGATTGCAGATCCCAAATGAATCTTTGAGTGTAAGTTATTTATAAGGTTAGTGAGATAAAACGGCGAAAGCTGAGCTCGAGTGGATTTGATTACTGTAGATTTGAAAGGAATCAGTTTCAATTAGCATAATGTTTTCAGATTTGATAAATCCATTTTAAAAAGGACAACTCACCCCCAAATTAAAAATGCATATTTTCATGAGCCCTTAGTTCTATTTATCCATTTAGATTTTTTTTTTTTTTGGTGTGAGCTGCAGAGTTTTGGAGATATCGGCCATAGAGATGTCTGCCATCCTTCCAATGGAATGGAAGCAGATGGCACTCGGCTTGTGGTGTTCAAAACACCAAAAAGAAATAGATTTGAAAAAGTCAAAACCAGTATGTCTTTCCAAAAATCATGAGCTGGTTACTCAAGAAAATCTGGAGACCTTGTTGTGAGCAGTTTCTACTTTCAGTCTGGTGGAGAGAAAGTAGTTCTGGTAAGATTCTAAAGCAGTTCTGGTGGATCCTACTGCAGAAAGAAAGTAGTTCCTACATTAAACTGCTCACAACAAGGTCTGTGGCTTATCTTTAGTAACCAGGTCATGATTTTTGGAAAGACACATTGATTCTGAGTTTTTCAAATGTATGTTTTGGTGCTTTGAGCACCATAAGTTGAGTGTCATTTAGTTTCCATTACGTGGAAAGATGGCAGACATCTCTACAGCTGATATCTCCGAAATTCTGCAGCTCACACCAAAACGCTCTAGATCAGGCGTGTCTATTCCATGAAGGCTGCGGGCTGTTGTTCCTACCAAGCCGGAGCACACCGGGCTCGACTCATTTAATCAACTGATTTCAGTCTTCAAACAGCTGATTAGTTGAGTCAGGTGTGCTGTTGCTTGGTTGGCTGGAGAGAAAACTTGCAGCCACTTTGCCCTTTGTGGAATAGTTTGGACATGCCCGCTCTAGATGGATAAATAACACTACAGGCGAGTGAAAACATATGTATTTTTGATTTTGGGGTGAGCTCTCCCTTTAAATACCAACTGTAAAATTTTCAAGCTTTTGTGGCTGCGGACAGCGGTTTATATCTCACCGCAGAATCAATTTAAAGTCCTGACTAGTTTTTATTGGAGGGTGGGTTTGGGGAACAGGTGGGGTCTCTTACTTAAGACATACGGTGTGCTACAACTCTTCTGATATAATTCCATAAGCATATATTTCTCTGTCAGCTGAGCGACACGGAGTCCTTGACAGTACAGTATGTCTTTTGACGTGGGTGCAAGAAGACAGCGGTCGTAAATAAGTAAGGTCGCCGATGATCTAACTCAGCAATGCTGCTTCCAAACGCTGGCAGCTTGGATATTTGCTTCCTTTGTCCATAAATATCACAATCCCCCTTCATTCAACAAGAAGTCTCTCAAGTCTGCGATGATGAATATCCGGCCTAACCCTGAAACGACTGAACAGGCGATGATGACTAATGTCACAGCAGGAAGGACTTGTGGAGCTACAATCCCTCACTGTCATAAAGTTTGCCTCACCCGGACGACCCTCCCCGGGATTTTGCCACCGCGCCCGGCTTTGACTTGCAGCCTTTTTGTCATTCAGTATTTATAGATTTGAAGAAATATTGCACAATGTTGCTCTTTTTATTTTCTGTACCACAAAGTGCTTGTCAATTTGCAGTAAATTAGTAGGAAGTTGAGCCCTTTGAGCGTCATCATCCTTAAAGGGTAATTTTGGTGTTTTTTCAACCTGGACACTACTTTCCTGTGCTTTTGTGTCTAACTTACTGATGTGCTCAAGAATTTTGAAAATGATCCAGTATTGAGGGAGAGCACTGCAGCAGGCAGAAGTGAAACTGAGCTACAGTGTAATCCTAATGGGCAACTGCACATTGTCACAGTACGTCCACCAAAAGTGCTTGTTTTTGCCACTGACAGGCTCAGATTGATAAGTTTTAAGATCGTTAAGAAGAGGCGAAATAACAAAAATATGTTCAAAACACATTAAATTAAATCACAAAATTGTCTGAAAACATTATGTAAAGGATCACTACAGGGAGAGACCTTTTTAAAGAGTAAGATAAACTTTGTTTCACCGGAAAAAAGCTGTTTTTATTGCTCTTACCAAACTGACCAGACTCCCTTTACACGGAAAGATGATTTTATTATAATTCTATCGTCATCTGCATTCAAACTCAACAGAAACAAAAATAAAACTCCCCTCAGTTTTACTTTGCACTGCTTGAACGATCAACAACTCTGGTTTGGTCAAAATAGATCCTTAATTCAGAGTTAAATGTGAAAATATCGGGAGAGGAGCGAGAGCGAGGATAGACATCAGAGAAGCAGCGTGGAGAAATCCCTAGGATTTTATTAATACCGATATCAATACTGATAGTACAATTACTTACAGATACAATACTTCAGAACTCTTTTGATTGATCCTGCTCACCACAATTTGGTCCCAAAAATAAAGACATGACATGTAAAGTGAAGAAACATTCAGTTATTCGAGTACTTTTTGCACAAGTAACTAATTAAATTGCAGCACCAACTGGGATTTCAGCGTTGATTTCTCGTTGGAAACTGGTTGATATTCAGTCTGAGACCTCTTTTCTCCCTCTTTTCAACTTGCAAGAATGCAGTTACAATTTCACGAATCACAAATTTCTTTTAATCGTTTTGATAACCTGTTCAGGTGTATGCTGAAAGAGAGACAATGTTAATTCGTTTGCAGGCATGTCTCTAGATTTAATTTGTTGGCTAAATGTGTTCTACACTAAAATGTGATTTCAGCTCATTTAATGCTTCATATTAAATGCCAGAAATACAAATTAAGCTGTATGCTGTCAACAAGAAGCTTCTACGACGTCATAATGCGAGAAACTCTTATTGTAAAGGAAAGAAACTGTGCTTCTGATGCAGCCTGATGCACATGCACAAGTACTGAGCATACTGCTCACAGCTTTGATTCTTTTGACTTAGCTTTGACTCTCAAAGTTACATGCAGCGGGACATAAGAGAAAGAGTCACAAAGGTGTCTAAAGAAGACATGCTGGATGAGTGGGTCAAATGCAATACTTTCAACCAGATGACTTAAGTTTAAATCCTCAGTGTTTTTTTTTTTCTCAGAAAGTTGGATGTAGTTTCTTAGTGAGGCTCCAAAGTTATGATATTTTCAAATTAAAGTGGATGAAAAAATGTCACTGTTGCAAATCCCAGTTAAATGTAAACGTTCAATCAAGGTCTTCAAATAGTTGGTGAGAAGACGTTTACTTTTGAATCTATTCTGAACGTCTTTTTCACCGCTATTTTGTAAATGGATTTTCAATTTTTTTTCATAGAACAATGCTCATTTCGTTTATTCTTCCAGATATTTATGGAATAAATGTTTGTCCAGCAACTTAAATAAATATTTCCGTAGTGACCAGCACTGGTTCTCAATATCCGTCCCTAGAAAACAGCATGTGCTGCCAGAATATTTTCACATTTAACTTGGGAAAAAAAAAGTGTTTATTTCAACCAAACCAGAGCTGGTGGTCTTTTGCAGCAGTGGATGGATGAGCAAATGTTTTTGGTGAGTTTTACTTTGTTCCTGTCAAGTCTGTGAGTGTGGATAAATTTGGCGAGAGCAATAAAAACAGCTGTTTCTGGTTAAACAAAAAGTATCTTACTCTCCCACAGAACGGTCTGTCTCTGCAGGGATCTTTTCCATAATGTTGTCAGGCACTTAAAACAACAATCTGAGCCCGTCAGCGGCAAAACAAGCACTCGAGCAATTTCAAAAATTGTCGTCCCCATTAGTCACTTAGGGGCACAAACATTCTCAAATAGGGTCCAGGCTGAAAAATACTGAAGTTACCCTTTAAGAAATATTTTCTGTGCCTTTTCTGTTCTATTTATTTTCCTGTCTCATCTCGTAATATCCCCCCTTGACATATCCAGGCCACAATATGCCATTCTTTAAATCTATAAACAATTTCAGTTTGCCTGAAACGGCTCCAGGGCAAGAGGGGGAAAAAGCCTGCTCAGCGTTAACATCAATGAGAATAAGAAAAAAAGACAGATGATGATGTTTTTATCTATGCAGTATTATTCATTAAAGCACACTGTTAATTGGGTGCTGCTTCATATAATTTGGAAAGAATAAGTGTTTTTTAATTTAATATACAATCTGAATCACCTGTAATTAGTTCTTCATGTTTCAGATGAGTAAGTACAAAGAGTGGGCTGTCGGGAACAGTTGTCAAATTAGCCCTCACTGACATTAATTGGATGTAATTATTTTTCTTTTTTTTTTTTTCCCAGTGTTTTGCAGAGGTATCTTAAGATGTAAGCTAATTGCATGTAAATAGACGTGTCATTCATATCAACGTTCCAGTGGAACATTTCAATTTAATTAGAAACAGAGGAGTCGCTTTCTACGACGGTTAGATAAAAGAGAACATTGGTTCTTATTAGCAATTAAAATGTATGGTAAAGCTTTTCTCCTCCCATCTCATGACTCGTAAAGCGTGTTTGATCTTCAACCAGCATTTTGTTTTTTTGCTATCACTGATGGATGCAGTAATGCATGCTAACCGGAAAAAAACACTGTGCAGTCACACAAGCTTCACTGGAACAAAAGAAAAGGCAAATACCTCTGGATGACAAGGAGCCTTAAAGGGATAGTCTGTTTTTTTTAATTATTTGAGGTTGTACAAGGTACTCATCCGTTGTCTATAGTTTCCTACAATATGATGGTGGTCAACCTGTCTCCAGTTTGGAGAGGCAGAAGCAACAAAAACGAATTTTAGCCACTTTAAAAAAAGTTCCACCCCAAAAATCAATTATTTACCTTGCTATCAGACAGCCTTTTCTGACTGGACACCACCATTATGTAAGCCATACAAACAGCCCAACTGATCGGGGCAGCGGTAGACCAGTGACCAGGTAAAATGACTGTTTTTGCCAATGGAGTTTGGCTGCTTTAGAGAGAGAGAGACATTTGGCTGATATAACAGCGGTTTCTCAGCAGAAAAGCCTGTCTAACAGGAAGGTAAAGTGATGAAAATATTCTCAATATAGTTAGATAATGCACTTAAAGGATAATTATGTAATATGTTTGCTATACTGAATAAAAAAAAAAAAAATGGTCAAGGAAACATTCTGAGTTGAAATACTGGCTTCTCAACTATGTTCTTTATTCACTTTACACAGAGTCGAAATGAATGCAGAATGTTCCCAGAGTGAGTAATTGTCTCTTTATGAGCTGTGAGAAATCAACAATAATCTTTCAGAAGGAGTAAATGTTTATGATGGAGAAACTGAGTGAAATGTCATCAACCTGCAGTAGCAGCTTGGTGACATTTCATAGTACTCAGGCTATATAAATGAATGTGTACACTGACAGCTACAGACACCACGGATGTCGCCACAGACACCAGATCCACTTGGTGGTCAATGTCTCCACAATCTGCAGGCCTTAGTTTTCAAAAGTCAAACCACTGTAGGATGGATGCTGTCCTAAATTCTTGCTTTTATCCAGTGACTGAAGAATTCTGGGAGAGTAGTCCCCACGTGTCACAAATTTGTGGATTTATGCAGAATATTTGGACCATTTCTGCCGGGAAAATAAAATAAAATGTCCCCATTGTAAGTCCCTTTTGACAAAAAGTCCAAATTATGAGATACAAACTTTTTCTTTCTTTTTCTCTCATAATAACTGACTTACCATTGGGATGTTTTTTTCTGTCACTGGCAGTAAGGGGCTTCCATATAAATATGATGGAAATGACGACAAAATAAAAGCTCTTAGCACTGGTGTGCCGCATTGTCCCACACAAACACACTCTTTGTCCCACATTTAATTTGTTGGAACCTCATACAACCCCACTTCAAAAATAATCTGAACTATCCCTTTAAGACTGAGTAAAGGATGCTGAACCTCCAACAGTAATGTGGTTGGTGTATCACCAATTCCACCCTTGGCAAATGCACCGGAGCTTGCTCAGATAAGCGGCTGTCATTTGAAATGCTGCTATCTACTGACAGTTTGTAGGGCTCAGCGAAAATAGGGAGTGATGCTGGCGTTCTTAGAGAGGAGGGATTTTCTGTCTCTTATCAACCACTGGACAAACTGACAAGTTGCTCATGTAAAAAAGCTAGGGGTCAGAGTCAATCAAGCCCAGTATTTTGCGACGGACCACTCAAGCATGCTGTCATTTGATTTCCCTTAACAGGTGCTTACGGATCAACATCTATTAGACCGACAGGAAAATGAGTGTTGGAGTTTTAACACGTCTCCAGAACAACATGCTTCTAATGCAGATTTATGTTTGGGTGAAGGCAGGATTTGTGATTTTGACGCAGCGCTGGTGGAATCTGTCAACATTAAAAAAAAAGTCTGCGTGTGATAAAAACCACTCTAAACACGCTTTAACCGCGGCACTTTGAGTCCCTGCAGGAATATTAACGGCGACAGTGTTCTTATAACGTACACTTTTTAAAGCCTGTTATCGCTGACCACGCCTGTAATTTGCTTCTGCCGAAGCCAGCGAAAGGTGCTCGGGACTACATATCCTGGGCTTTTTGACGTGGACTGCATAAACAGTGGCGGCGCAGATGGAATGGGACAGTGTGTGACGCCCTGCCAGGCTTCACGTTTGACCTCTATCTTTAGGGATCCCGCTGAGGTCACGCAGATCGCGCGGTTCCCTGTACAATATTCTTTTGTCTAATAACATACACAGCATAATAATGATATCTGTACAACCTGAGTGTGTCCAGTTTTGTCCACTGTTGTGTGACTGATCACTTTTTTAGAACTCAAAGTGCAGTTGTTAAGCATCCGTATTAGCAGAGATCTCGAAGGCTGCAGGTTTGTCCACGACTACAGTCATGCAGTAGTTTGACAGTAAAATAAAAGATACTATGAAAAGTGATGATCTACAGCATTGGTTCCCAACCTGGGGTTCTGGCCTCCCCTTAGAGGGGCACTAGAAGTCTCAGGGGGACTTTGTCTGTTTAATCAGTTAAATTTTTATTTGGCAATTCATCGATTAATGATTAATCATTAACTTCCTGTGCAATCTGGCTCACCAAATATCTGATTTATTACATTTCTTTATCTAAATCTATTATCTAGTAAATCAGTAGGACAGCAATTTATTATGAAAGTAATGTGATTAGAATTTCAAGCACTTTCAAGCACTTTTCAAACCTTGAAAGCATTAAAATTCAGGATTTCCAGCACAGCGATTTATGCAAAAGTCTGAATACATAACTATTTAAAAGGCTACATTTCTTGGTCCTAAATTAAAGATAGTACTCTGTGATAATAATTTATTATTGCTCTTTTGGTAAGAATGAGTATATAGAATGATGTTCTCAGTGTGTGTTTGCATTTGGGGAGGGTCTCAGCTTTCCTTAGATTCAAAAGGAGGGGGGGTCATAAACATTTCATGCCAGGTAGACACACAATGAGCTGCACAAAGAGTGAGCCATGAAAGCTGCAGCCACAAGAACACATGCTTAAAAAATACTAGCATTAAAATTAAGATACAAAAATAAAATACATTAAAACCAACAATCAACCACGAAGACAAGAAAGATAGGATAAGATCAAATAAAATAATTCAAACCAAAAGTTGACCAATAAGAATATAAAAGCATGCCAGGTAGTAGAAATAAGAATGTAACCAAAATAAAATAAAATACAATAAAATTCATCACAGGATGAAAAGAGTACTAAAAGTCGCAGCTAAAAGGAATGTGTAGTTTTAAAAGACAATAGCATTGTGGCACAGCTGACATGATTGAGTGGCATCTTCTAACAGCTTGCAGCAAAAAAGCTAAAGGCAGATTCACCCATTTTTGTGGAGACCTGGGGAATAACCAGGCGGCCGGTTTCAGAAGACCTGAGGGGTCTAACTGGCTCATAGCTCACAAGCATGTCAGAGAGATACAGAGGTTCCAGGCCATGTAGGGCCTTTAAAAACAGGCAATAAGATTTTTAAATCAATTCTAAAATCTACTGGGAGCCAGTGTAACAACCTAAGCACAGGCGCTATATGATCAAATATCCTGTTTCTAGTTAAAACTGTAGCAGCTGGACTAGTCTGTGAGCAGGACGTTATAGCTGACTGGACATTTTAAAAAATGGATGAGTTTTTCGGCGTCATCCTGGGATAAAAACTCCTGACTTTGGAAATATCTACTCTCAAAAGATAAAATCTGGTTTTAACTATACCATTTATATGGCTCTGGAAAGTTAGGTCAGCCTCCAAGATGACGGTAAGATTTCTGATCAAGGCCAATCCAGAAATTTTTTTATTAATACATCCAGATGTTTCCGCTTGAAAATGCAGCTGTGAAAGATGTACCACTGTTCCACTACGACAACTCAAGTCAACAAACATTTTGCATTAGCGACATCTTGCAGGTTAAACACACCTCTAAAGTGCAGCTGAAGGTGCAAACACACAGTGTAGTACTGTAAAATGTTAAGTGTAGAGAAAAGAAATCAAAATTAGAATTAATAAAAAATACTGGATCATGGGGAAATGGGATACTCAGTGAGACACTGATGATACCTGTAGTGCAGTACAGAAATGACAGCGAGTGTCTGAGATGTTAAGGGATCAAAGACTCTCTTGCACAGATGATCTGAGCAACCGGTTTTCTTATGTTATGCCAGGTAACATGAAAAAACATTGTGTAGCAGGTAAAAAATGTATAAATTCACAGGTACAGGCAGGTGTAAAAATAACTAAATGTGGGTGGGCAGCGGATGAGAACAAAAATATGTTTTTGTTTTGGAAGGAGCTCAGGAATGAAAATGTTTGTGCAGTATTTTTGACATTTAAATAAGATCAGAAGCATGTTTGAGTGTGTGTGTGTGTGTG
>JAJHUR010113948.1:0-17774 GCA_027495735.1 Lutjanus campechanus | reverse complement strand
AAAAAAAAGTGTGTGCTATATTAAGAATATTTTTCACTGCTTTACTTTGCTGTCAGACATTATTTTCCAACAGGAAACTGCCATTATGCAAGCTAAATATTGCGCTCTCCAAGCTAACCAAACTCCACAGGCAAAATCAGTAATTTTACCTTGCAGAACGTGGCAGTTGCGGTCTACAGCTGCCACCAAAGTCACACATTAACACAAATAATCTAACAGATTGAGGCAATCATAGACCAACAACTCCTGCGTTCTGCAGGGTAAAATGACTGATTTTGCCCAGGGAGTTTGGTTGGTTTGAAGAGAGTGGTATTTGACTTGTATAATGGCAGTTTCACATGGTAAAAGGCTGTCTGATAGCAAAGTGCTGAAAATATTTTAAATATAGCATACACTTAAACTGATACATTTTTTTTTTAGGTGGACCTTTTTAAGTAGCTAAAATACATTTTGCTGTTGATCCTGTCCACAGCAGCACATTGCTCAGCTTCCGTGCCAGTACTCCTCTCTGCTACTCCAGACTGGGGGTCTTCTGATCAGCATCTACTGTAGGTAATACACTGATTATTAAGAAGTGCTTCAAATACTCAGAGCTATCCCTTTCAGTGTTGTCTGTTCACAGTAAGAGTTACCTTAGCATGTTCTGTGTGGAGTTTGGATGTTTTCTTCCATTGTTTTTGTGGATTACATGGCAACAAAAACAAAACAAAATACATGTCAGGTATTGAGGAGTAATGCTAGGATGAGACAAATTTATTGGACAAATTTCCCTACGAGGGTCAGTGAAGCAGCCATTTTGACAGGTCATACCGGGAAAAGCACAGGTGTAATTAATTACTATTAATGGCTGCCTGCCATTTAGTTGAGTCAGTCACAAAGGCAGCGGTATTTTACATGCTGTCTCATTGACACGCCATGTAAGCACACAGAGGTACTGTTAAAAAAGATTCGGTTGGGTGCCCTGCTAGCCTGATGGCATACCACAAAACCATCCATGGTTCTGTTGTGGCAGGGGACTTTTGTTGCATGCCAGAAAAAAGGTGTTTAGTTCACCCAAATTACATCAAAACCAAACATATTTCTCACTTACCTTTACTGGTATCTAACCATGCACATAGCTTTGGCTTTATTTGAACAGGGATGGAGTTGAAGTGTAATTAAATAAGCATTTTAAAGCACTCTACAGTGTTGTGAGTCCTTGGGAAGCAGAAATGACAGTTATAGCCTTAGATTCACCAGGATACAATAGAAGTGAATAGAATTCTGTTTGTGGAGCTCTCAGCAATGAAAACTACATTGAAAAAAGTTTACATGAACAGTTTCGTAGAGACTACTTCAGAAGAAAGTATTTCCAATCAAAAAGGTTGACAGTGAGGTCTACGGATCATCAAGAGCAACCTTGACATAGGTTTGGAAAGAGGTGTCAGCTGAAAGCAGCTGGAGGACCTGTTGATTGAGGGATTGTATATGATTAATATTTGAGCAAGAATCCTTGAGCTATAGACCCTTTTCACTGCAGATATCTTGACTTTTTTATATTAAGAAAAGCACAGGTGTTACTAATAACATTAAAAAATGACTTAATTTTACTCAAGTGTTCCAGTAAGCCATGACAGTGTGACAGTGAGCCACACGACATCACAGGGCCGTTTCACAAAGATCGACTATGACTACAGCTGACATGTAACTAATAGCCAGACTTTATATAGATGTCTCGATTAATCACAAAACTGTTTAGACAATCTAGAGCAGGACAGGTTTTCTCTGAATTCTGGGTAAACATTGTTTACTAACAATGTTGTGGAAGTGTAATGAGAAGGGAAAGAGTTTTTTAAACACTGCAGTAACCCACTGGAAATATACATCGTCAGTCGTTGTCATTTGTCCAAATACACTGTCCAGAGTCTGGCTAACGAGTTAGTCAGGTTCCTGCCAAATTAAGATGCCACACCATTTCAGCCCTGCTACAGCATTTTGTGCTACTGTACGTTTTTTTGTTTTGTTTTGTTGCTGTCCTGAATTTTCCCAATTAAATGTCCTGTAACTAGTGAAATCTTCTTCAACATTTTCTGCTGGAGTGAACAGAGCTAAGCGGTTTGACACTCATCTCAGTACACTTGTCATTTGCAGAGTCTTAATTTACTCAGAATTCATAGCAAATTAGTCCGGCTCAAAGAAGCTACAAGGAATTTTCATATTGTGTTGAATCTGGCAGCCCCTGTGGACAAAAGCCGCAGTGTTTCTACTGCCTTGTGTCGTAAAGCTCTTGATCAAGCTCATGCATGTATTTGTTTTGGAAGTCAGTGAAAGAAACCTATTTTTGAAACTATTTTTCTTTTTTAAACACAGCTGTTAGCAGGATGGATAGTGATGAGGTAATGAATCTTGTTTGTAGCTTGTTGTGACTTTGTTTTAGTGCCATGTGTACACCTACATTACCTACTGTATGAGCCTTTAACCTATATATTTGGTTGCATAGTAACAGTAATTTTCTTGAAAAGCTAAAGTTATGAACATTTCATGGTAACATTATGTCTTCAAACTAATAAGCCAACAGCTAGATATAGCTCAGTAGCAAGGCCAAGATAAAAAGTTAAGCTTGTTAAATTACGGTAATTTCCACTGAGACCTATACCTTCATTCCCTTATATAACCAAAATAGACATATTACATACCTGTCCAGCAGGAACAGGACCACTTCACTGTAGTTGAGTCCTTTAAAATCCTGTAATTTCCTCCATCTGTTGAATGACTCATGTTTTCACCCCTGCTCTATCATTGTCCACTTTCCTCTGTGCTGATCCAGTCCAGTATCAGCCATAACCACAAAATATAAGGTCAAAAATACAATTCTCAAAGAAAGATCCCCTCCCGCAACCTTTTAACTTGCAACATATAACTAACTGAGACACTTTTCCAGGGAAAAATGTAAACGTAGGCTTTTCCAGTCAGTGTGCTGTAAAGCTTTTGATTTGATTTTGCGGGGAGTCCAACTGAATTTGACCCGATGGCAGGCATTAAGAATAACTGTATAGAAATATTCAATCTTCTCATTAATGGTCTGATTTAGTTGAGGTCATAATCAAGTAAAAACTCCTTCAGTATGTTCAAAATAGTGAAGAACGACCCAGCTTTGTGCAATGGATGAATTTGGAGTCTTTGTGAAAGCAGCCCCTGGACTCCTGAACTGAAGCAGCTAAACTGAATTCAGCCATAATTAATTTTATTATTTACACCTTTGCTTTTCTCATTATGATAAGTTAAACAGTTTCTTTAAGTTAGTGATAATGTCAAGTTGTCATAGCAAGGACATATCAAATGTCAATTTTGCATCAACTTAATCACTCACTTAATTACAGCAGTCATAAACATTCAGTGACAGCAGTCATAAACATTCGTAAAGCCCCCTTCATGTTCATGACAGGCGTTATCACATGGTTATGACAGTATAATGATAATCTTATGCATACCCCTTCAAATCAAGTGTAACCGGTCAGTCTTATCTTCTTCTGCATCCTGCTGCACCTGACTCGAAAAAACAGTGAGATCCAAATTTTGAATGATTCAGTATTAATTGTTTTTATCTTTGGGAATTCCTGAGAAAATATCTGCCTCATTCTTGATGGAGGCCAAGGTCAGGACTACAGTAGCTGTCACGATGACGAGTGGTTCTTACTGAGATAGAACGTCTGCCCACCAAACAGGGGGGATTGACAGTTAATCACAAGCACATTACACCTCTGGGATGGGCGTAACGGCAGCCTCCTGCCTTTGGCTCCAGCCTGCCTGTCATTATGATGACTCTGCGGCCTATCAGTGTCGGCCCCAGATTTATCTATCCGCCACTAGACTGTGGCCTCGTCTTGGGCTGAGCTTGGCACCTGTCCATCCATCAGCCTCTAAAGCTCTCCTGTGACACCGCGAACACAATCTCTCCCTCTATACAGCACCGTGCCGCCACATGGCAACGCTATTGTTCATGCTGCTCATTCAGTGAGTACAACTAAATAAATGCTGCACAAGGTTTGCGGACCTGGCTATGGGTGTCTATAATACAAATCTGGAGAGCCAGAGAGACGCTTTGTCAACGTTTGAGCGCTGTAACTGTGTTTTCATCCAGCAGAGAGGAAGCTGGCAGAGTTTATTGGGACTTAAGTGTTTTGGGAGGGATGGTGTGGGTGGACAACTCTGCTGATGGCACTGGTGAAGGCTCTTTTAAACAAGCCGAGTAATTACTAAAAAGCATGCTGAAGGCCATTTAAGCTGCATCTGTTGACACCACTGTGACACGAATTTCAAGATTAGGTGTATATGTGTGTGAGCAGAGTGTGTGTTTGCGTGTTCTTGCAGAGAGAAAACGAGCAGATTGTATATAGGGTTGTTTTGCTTGAATGGCTTATTATGCTGATTTATCACTGTTGACTCTAATATCCTGGGATACAGTGCGCCTAGAGCCATACAATTAAATCACTATGTTGACTTTGAGTGGAGATACAGAAGCTACAAATATCTTTCAAGTACATGTAGTGCTTTTTTTTTTAAGAAATAATTTGTGCTTTGGACTTTCAAGCACATCAACATTTGCTGACTGCCATTCATTTCCTCTCGTGACTACCTCATTAGCTTCGTGTCAAGACAGATGACCAAACCATGGCGTGCGTTATTATGTGGCTGCACCCTCCGTCACTGGAAGCCTCTCAGCTTACCGCAGGGGCATGTTGCCATGCTGACATGTTAATGGGATCAGTCATTGATAACAAGGAGCTAATGAAAATCTAATCAGAAAACTAGCCTGTCACTGGATTGTCTTCTCCTTCTCTGAAAGTCACAGACACAAAGCTGCTCTGCCCCTGTAGAGAAAAACTTCTATCTCAGGTCTCATTAACCGCTATGATTTGCAGTCCTGGAAGAATGTAATATTTATTCATTCATATATTTATTTATTCACTCATTCATTTCTGCTACCTATTTAATCTTTTTTAGCACCCCGGGGGCTACCAGTGACCCCAGAAAAAGAGTGCAAAATACTTTTGAACAGGTTGTCATTCAGCAATGTTGCTGCAATGTTAAATTTAGCTTTTCAGTTAGAAGGGGACATGCAGGAAATGAATTAATGGAGCCCCATTAATTTGTTCTATTTTATCCTCTTCCTCCTGGGGTGTTGGGAGGCAGGACAAAGAGTAGGTCAAGGCTGAGGCCAAGATAATGGTTTAAGAATCCCAGCAGAGGAGGTCAGGTGGATCCGTACACGGAGCATTAAACCGATACTCTCTCAACAGTTGAGGAAGGGATGCAGAGAAGTCAGTTTTGCATATAGTTATATAGCACTGTCATGATGGGGGACAATGTGTTTTCTCATCTCTGTCCATGACAGGATTGCTCAGGGGAACGGCTAACTGGGATGATGCCCTCAAGGCTGTGGATGCTGCGGTGAAATAAATGGGCAGGCTGTACAGAGGAATGTGTGAATGCCCTGCAGGCGTTAAATGTAGGACAGAGATGGAGAGACATATGTGTATTGTCTGGAGCCATAAAGTAGGAGTGTCACATCTGAGTTACATTTGAACATATGTTCAGCAATTGATATAACATGCATATAATTAGATATTATCTAAATATAACATGCATATAATTAGAATTATGTAAATGTTCATTTATGAATGTCTCCACAAACATTTCAACATTAATACCATTTAAAGGGGTAGTTCGGATTATTTGAAGTGGGGTTGTATGAGATACTTATCCACACTCAAAGTGGGACACCAGCGTGGAAACTAAGCAATGTACTGCTGTGGACAGGGTTAGGAATATAAGGTATTTTAGCCACTTAAAAAAAAAAATTATGTCACTTTAAGTGAATCGTATATTTAGAATATTTTCACCTCTTTGCCTTGCCTTTTCTGCCAGGAAATTACCGTCTACTGCTGCCTAGATCTGTTAATTGTTTGTGTAATTGTGTGATTTTGGTGAATTGGAACATCTCTTTACTTCACCAAAGTCACACAATAAGACAAATTATCTCAACTAAACTAAATTAGACCAGCAACTTCAATAATCTGTGAGGTAAAATTGGTTTTGGTTGATTTAGTGAGAGTAACGTTAGGCTTACATAATGGCAGTTTCCCATCAGAAAAGGCTGCCTGAATGCAAGGTAAAGTTGTGAAAAAATATTCTAAAATTAGTGTATATGTATTCTGAAACTGATTTTAGATGGACTGTTTTTAAGTGGATAAAATACCTTTTGTTGCTGACCCTGTCCATAGCAGTTCATTGCTTAGCTTCCATGCTGGTTCCCCTCTCTGCTTCTCCAAACTGGAGGAATTCTGACCAACATCTACCGCAGGTAGTACACTGACCATTGATAAGTACCTCATACAGCCCTACATCAAATAACCCAAACTACACATTTAACATGAATTTATGTCCCAAGAAAGATGAGATGAGGTAAAGGTGTTACGAGTTTGATTTTCTTTGAATGTAGGCAGAAAGCCTTTAAGAAAATTAGATTTTTATGTAAAATCAAGTAGTTACAGAAGTCATTAAGTAAAAACTGTGTCTGCATTTAATTTTAGACTTTAAATATCTTTTATATCTGAGCAGTCTTACTGATGCATATTTCACCTGCCTAATGGAGAAAATACCCTGTTATCTATTGATCATGATGGGCAGTGATTTAAAAAGACCCTTGAACCTGTAGTACAGCGCAGCACTTATCAATATTGTATTTACTGTTATGGGAGCTCTTGGCTAATTGTGCTATAGGGGGAAAGCCTGTCTTTCAGGGCCATATGATGTGTTCTCAGAGGGTGATGACTGCCTGATAAAGTGCTGCTGAGTGCTAAAGGCTAAGGTTTATGGATTTCTGTAACACCCTGGAGCTACAGCCGAGCAACATGACAACAGGGTCCTGGCCTCTTTCTCCACATGTTCAGACTGTGTATTTTCTCAGCTTTCCTGACCTGCAGTACGTTATATGCGAAGGGCAATGATCCAGTCTGTCATACCACAGCCGTCCGTCAGCTGCACAATCCTAAATGTGGAACACGGTGCGTTCTTACAGAAGCATAACACAGATGCAAATAAGAAAGATATTTGCAGGTGATTGCTGTCCTGCAGTTCTCCACTGGAGCAATAAACATGGACATAAAAATGCTATCTTCACAGTCACAATTATAAACACTTCCCTTTTAATTATCACACAGTTAATTTATGACGCCAGTCTCAATCGGCTAAATGCAGTTTTTTGCCGGCCTGGAGGGCCCTGTGACACGTTCATTCTGCAGAACAGCACTGTGGGCTTGCACTTTGACCAGGCTGCTAATGGTGATGCATGGCTCATTGGTGAGCACCTCTTTTTTCACAGGCCTGATAGAGACAAAATTAATCAGTGCCTCTTGGTTATCTAGTTTGTCTGTCTGTGATGGAGGTTATAGCCTGAACACATGACCACATTTCATCCCTGACCAACCTTTAGAGCCCCAGGAGTGATCTTATCCTCGATGTCATGTGTGCTCATACGCTATGTAACAAAAGGCCACTGTGTGTAAGTGGACACTGCAGGTACCAAACTCCTGTAAACTCAGATGGAAATCAACTTACAACCAGTCAGATTATGAAAAAAATGTTTATCCTAGACATCTCTATTTGGGCTGTGAGATGTGCTCAATTTAAAGTTATAATATGCAACATATTTCCTTTAAAATAGCTACAAATGCTAGACCCATGCTATATATTTTTCTGAATTGTGTGCTTAGAGTTTTCAACACTGGTCAACCCTGGAGAAATCTGTAATTTATTCAAGGTAACAGTTCATTTCCTACCAGCAGTTAGCAGCTATAACTTCCAGGAAAACACGAGATATATCAGATATGTCATGCATTAAGAAAGGAAGTCAGCAAACATAACTAAATAAAACTAATAATAATAGTATACATTATAATAACAGCTACATTACCTCATCAGTGAGCATGATTTCTGCATGAGATGTGTCAGATAGATTCTTACCTGCAATGGTGTTTTTTTTTAACAATGAAGACAACAACTCCCATGATCCCATGCTACCCAATTTCAGATGTTTGTTGTGATTGTTCTAATGTGAAAGACGCCTAGCGGCACTTATATATTGTGCATTTAAACAGATATTACAAGTATATATGGTCCACTGTTTGCCGCACAGTATTACAGTACTTAGTGGAGAACCTCTGCTGCAGAACTTTTCCCACAAATCACTTTTTGGACTGAACGTCTCACTGCTCAGTTTTGAGGAGATCTTATGAATTATGAACTCCAGAATGCATTAAAACACAAATGTGCAATTATTCTGTTCATTTGCATTTCTGGCAGTTAAAGCTGAACTAATCTCTTTTAATAAGTCACTAATTTCAGTCATATGGTCAAGATCTGGGCAAGTATGTGAAGGATTTTCTTTTGGTTTTCCAGACTGCTGCACACACCACGTCTGTGTGTCTGTGTCTTTGGATGGACTGCTGGTGTGACAGAGTCGCCTGTGCCTGCACAGGACATGTTTCTGCTAATCCTGCATCATTCCTGTGTTGATTTGACGTTGACGTAGAAATAAGTAGTTCCGCTATTATTTCCTAAATGCAATGTCCCTATTAGGTCTTCTACAGCACAGATGGGCAACTGTGCACCATGCAGCGCTGAGAGGGTGCAGGACTACAGTGGGTGATTTGACTGATTACCACACTTTCAAGAATTGAGGAGGAGGTAATCAGTGAATTCACTCGTGGTATTAGGAAGGTCCGTTGTGTTCAGGTGCTCTTTGGAAGTTTCCACTTAGGAGTAACAAAGTCAAAATTATGACTTATGAAGGATTTGAATATCTTTGGCACTAAAATATCAGAAATACGTTATATAATGATGCAATATAATGACCCATACTACTACTACTACTAAAAATAATGATAATAATAATAATAACAATAATAATAATAATAATAATAATGATGTGTCTTTGAATACTAGAAATTGCCATTGGCCCCGAAAAAAACGTATTGGTCGATCACTAGTCTATTAGAATAAGTAATGGCTATGAACTGGAGCCTTTTTGAAGTTATAATGTATTAAGACAAAAAGACTGAGGCTCACAAAAAATGTACATCTCCCTTCCTTCCTCTTTTCTCATCTGTCCACTTGTCCACCTCTCTCCTGGGCAAATCTGGCAGTTGATCCTGAACTGCCTGGAGGACAATTCAAAAGGTCAGCGCTGGCAGACTGTTGAGAAAATGCACCTTTCCTCTCTCCCCCTGTCTCCTTGAAAAGAAGACAACAACTCTTGCTGACGTGGCCTTATCTTTCTCAAA
Organism: Lutjanus campechanus; assembly: GCA_027495735.1. Taxonomy (NCBI): domain Eukaryota; kingdom Metazoa; phylum Chordata; class Actinopteri; order Lutjaniformes; family Lutjanidae; genus Lutjanus; species Lutjanus campechanus. The sequence continues at coordinate 8,451 of JAJHUR010113948.1, read as the reverse complement.
CGCTGGAAGGCACAGGCTACTTCGACAATAGCACCACTTGTATTTCATTTATTTTCTGCTTGAACATCAGTCCTCAGCTGGCCCCCCTATACTCTCTCAGTCTCCATTTGTACCCCATGTGCACCGGGCTGTCCCCAGAGACGTGGGTAATGGTCTACTGGACTTCTACTTGAGGCGATAAAGACCTGCAGAGAAACCAGTCACAGCTCTTGCTTAGAATGAGCGGATAAGACAAATTTGAGAGCTGAAATTGAGGATGAGTCGTTAAGAGTGTAGACAAAGAAAAAGCACTGGAATGAAAGGTTATGAGTGCCCCGCGGCGCCGTACAGCCTAGTTCAATATTCTCCTTTCTGTCACCTTTTGGTCTGTTTTTGAATTTTAAATTAGGATTTTGGAGAACAGTGAAGTCAAAATAAGGACATGGGGTTCAGATGACTCAAAATGCGTTAAAAGTCTCGAAAGGATAGATGGTGCACAGATGAAAAATTATGAGTTGATGAAGTGAATACTGTTCTATTATTAACATTTAGAAAAATATGACAGAGGAGATGTCATTTCAGATTGATCTTTGGTCAATGAGAAATACCACAGACAGAGGGGCGGATAGTTTCAGAGAAGAATAGAAAATGTCAATACCTACTGTACACTGCTTTGAATATTTAAAAGTTGTAGAAGAGAGATGCTGCGTGATGGATGACAGCGGTGATAATGAAAAATGATATGAACGGGAGAAAACGAGTATGATGGAGGTGGAGCTGTGAATGATAGAATGAGTGGGGGGTGAAAATGAGATTAGGTTCCGCACTTCAGGTGGTGTGTCAGCCTTGGGAATGGAAAACCTGTCAGTCCTCCATGGCCTGATGCAAAACTGCTAGGCTGTTCTATTGATCCAGCTGCAGTGGAGTAGTGTGTGTGTGTGTGTGTGTGTGTGTGTGTGTGATATGTGACATGTGATCTGTTGCAGTAAATGTCAAATTTTAATTCTGAAAATTTAAATGTGCCATTTGTATTTGATTTATGTGTGTACTAATGTGGACGGTTTGAATTTGATGAATCTTTGCTGCTTTTGTAGCAGAACTAAATGTTCGCTAAACCCCTCCCCCCAAATAGTGATTGCCCAATCATAGCTTAGCAACCGTGACTAGGCATGGCAAGTGTGTCAAGTTTTGGATTTCTCCACATGTTAAAGCGGTGTGCCAAATCCCGTTACAGGAGTGATACTCTGCATTTTAGAAGGATAGTTGGGATTATTTGAAGTGGGGTTGTACATATCAATAGTCACCAGCACAAAAGGCTAAGCAGTGAACGTCTGTGGACAAGGTCAGCTATAAAAGCTATTTTAGCCACAAGGTCCACCTAAAAATATCCGTCACTGTAAGTGTATGCTGTATGTAGAATATTTTCACCACAGGCAGCCTTTTCTGACAGGAAACCACTGTTATGAAAGCCAGATATTGCTCTCTCCAAACCAACCAAACTACGCAGGCGAAATCCGTAAATTTACTTTGCAGAACATGGGAGTTGCTGGTTCACTGCTGCCTCGCTCTGTTAGTTTGTTAGTGTTGATTTTTGTGTTGTTAGTTTTTTGGTGCGACTTCTGTGTTTTTAGAGATTAGTTTGGATTCACCAAAGTTAACCAAAGTTACACAATAACACAAACAAACTAACAGATTGAGCAGAGAACTCCTGTTCTGTGCAAGGTAAAATTGGTGATTTTGAAAGTGATATTTGGCATCTGTAATGGTGGTTTCCTCTCAGAGAAGGCAGTGGTGAAACTATTCTAAATATAGTGTACGCTTAAGCAGATATTCTTTTAAATAATTTTCTTTAGTGGCTAAAATATATTTTGTCACTGACCCCGCCCACCGCTGTACATAGTTAAGCTGGCACGCTGTACCCCTCTCTGCTTCTTTAAACTGGGGGAGTGCAGACTGACAACTACTGTAGCTAATACAATGACTACTCATAACCTCACACAACTCTCCTTCAAATAATCTGAACCATCCCTTTAAAAGTTTGTAGGTTGGTGTCTTTTTAAGCTTTTCAAAACCAAAAGCACATCAGCCAAAAAGTCTCATGGAGCCTTAACATTAGCTTAATTAACGAGCTAGCTGCAGTTGACGGGCACCTTGTGAAGCTGCTTTTGTCTACCTCTGTCTAAAATCAAGGGACCCATTGTTTCATAAATTACTAGTCATTTTGAGTGGTAAATCTGCTGCAATTATCAATGTAAACTGCGTATGTGCAGTGTTGGAATCGGAAAGCTTGACAGATGTAGTGGCAGTGGGTGCCAGGGCTTAGCAAATTGTCAGCTGCAGAATTAAAATGATGTCTGTAATGTGAATGTAAGAATAAGAATTTCTGGAACACATATTGAACACATAAAATAGATTCCAGGACTTTGAGATTGTAGGAGAGGAAATCTTTCAAATTGAACTCAAATTGAACAGGGTATTGCATATCTCCAGCACATGAACAGGGTCATGACAAGAGTAATTAAAGGGGGAAATTGGCAAATTTACTGCTGTGTGTTTAGAGAGGAAAGTGTTGTGCTGCTTTTCTTTTTGAGTGTAAGGTCAGCCTCAGCCTCCTGGTAAGAACTCTGTCATTGCTTGTCATTGTGATAAATCGATTAAGTCTGTGTGATGTCTTATTATTGGTCTGTCTCTGTATGAGATCTTCCATTAGGAAGGGAACTTGTCCATCCTCTCAACGGGTTTCCTTTTATCAAAGCCTCCCTCCATGTTGTCTACACAACTCCAGGCATGCCTCAAATTATCCTTAAGGTCAGACAGACAAATCACACAAAGACTAACTTTATTTGTCATTTACTTTGTACAATGGTGGGTAATAAACACATTAACGTCTGGTGTTAGCGACAAGGCGTTTATGTCTGTGATTGCAGTGTCTTCTACTGAAAGCTCTTATTGCTCTGTGAACAATTTCACCACATGATGAGGCAATTGTACATTAGTGAGCCGGTTCTCTCAGAGTGAGACCAAACATCAGGGAAATGACAACACTAATGTGCCTTTCAGGCCAATGGTCTGAGCTCCACTTTTTCCCCAGTTTAGCACTTTATTTATTTATTTACTTATTTATTTGTGCTGAAGGTTATTGGGGACAGCAGCAAATAAACAGACAGTTGGGGGACATTGGACCCTCGGAGATTGAGTCTGAAATCCTGCATGACCTTCTGAGGACAGAGTACAGGGCAGAATGAAGGCACCTGGTGAAAAGACGAGCATCAAGGCCGATGTGCTGACAGCTGGCCAGGGTTTAGACTAACAGCAATGATATAGCAATCAGCATCAAGGATGCTTCTTAAACCCTAACACAGCCATTGATCCCATTATGTTCAGACCTCTGGTCCCTTCAGTTTTTTGTGTTTGAGATTTCTTGGGCTCTGGCCTTGGATTTCAGAGAAATAGTTTTGCTGAATAGATCGTACAAAGAAAGGCTCGGTACATTTGAAGTAGGAGTAAAAATATACAGAAAAATATGCCTTAGCCTTCTGGTTTCCAGTTATTTCCCCCGTTAAAGTTGTACCATCTCACATGTTAACAACTGTGTTACTTCCTTGTTTGTGACCTTATAATGTGTCAGCACTGCACATCCAAAACCCCTAGAAATAAGGGTTCCAAAAGGGTTCTTCCTGAAGGGCTGAGGTTGTACCTAGAACCATTTGCCTCTGAAGAACCCTTTTTGAAGAAAAGATTCATCAAAGGTTCTTTGTAGACCCTTTGATGAATGTAAGACTTAAGGTTCCATTAAGAACCATGTTCATCTAAAGAAACCTTTTTGAAAGAAAAGTTCTTCAAGGATTGTTGAAGTGTTTGAACAAGTCTTTCATCAAGGGTTCTTTGTAGCATAATGTATAAGCAAAAGGTTCTTGGTAGAACCCCCTGGGTGGGTTCTAGATAAAGCAAATGGAATATTAAAAGGTTCTTGGTAGATTTCATTGCATGGGTTCTAGGTAAAACCAGTGGAATATAAAAAGGTTCTCGGCAAACCTCCCTGGGTGGGTTCTAGATAAAACCCTCGGAAAGGATTCTTGGTAGAACCACTTGGGTGGGTTCTTGATAGCACCATTGGAAGGAAAGCTGGGTGGAACTAGTACACAATATAAGGGTTCCAATCTTTATAAAAGGTTCCACTTTTCAACTTGTATAAGGGTTCCACTTGGATCCCTTTCAGAGAGTTTCACCTAGAACCCAACATTAAAAAGGTTCTGCCAGTAACCAAAAAGGGTTCTCCTATGGGGACAAGCTGAAGAGCATGTTCGAGGCTCTAGTTAGAAACTTAATTTGTAAGAGTGTACCCTCTGCTCATCGTCCTCTTCCCTGTCTTCGTGTGTTGTGGCTTGCCACAGATAGTGTCACCTCCAGCCTGTGACCAGGTTGTAGTCCAGCCGTGCTCCGTATGAATTATGATGTGCTGGATCAGTCCTAATCTTGTTATGGATGTTCTTTTGCCCTTGGGCGGGGCATCAATAGATGGATGGAACTTTATCAGATTTCACAGTGCTTGGGTGTATAATTCATGAAAGGTGCTGTCTTGTGTGTGTGTTTGGGGCATGCATGACAGCACTAAACACTACAGTTTGATCTGATTAGTTTTAATTTGTTTTCCAGCATTTATCTTTTAATGAAAATGTAAACATGGAAAGTTATTTACATGAAAAGCAGAAGAGGAAGCAGAAGAATAAAACAATGAAAATGTCATACGATAACAAAAGAAGATAATTAAACAAAACAAAAGCTAGGTACACAGTCACAGATGTGACCTCGAGGTAACCTGATAAAAAGAGAGGAGAAAAAGAGATTTAAAAATGATACAGGTTTCGTCAATGCTCATGCATGTAGTTTATAACCTGAGAAGCCCTGGTTGAAAAGGCCACTTTTGTTAGACTCTTTAGGGACTGACATATCTATAATGTACCTGGGAGTCTGACCATGTAGTGTGTTGAAACTTGTCAAAGCTTAAAATCAATTCAAATACTTACAGGCAGAACAGAGGCAAAAACAGGGTCATGTTTCCTTGACTTGCACATTTTGGGCTGTGCTGAAGCCTAAATAAGTTGCGCTGTCAAGAGGAGAAAACATGGATGACTTCTTGTAAATCTGTGAATTTAAGTTTGGCTCAGGTCCTCAGGCTGGAGGAACCAAGACTATATTACTGAAGTTACTTAATTTTCAGAAGAAAGGAATTAAATATTACATGGCAATCATGAGCAGATTATTTTGCCCTAGATAGTAAGCCCTATGGCGGTATAAAGACAGAAAATAACAGTGGCCTTAATAATGACCCCGGGGGAACACCACGGGGGAGGAGAGAGATGAGGAAGAACCTCTAAAAGAAGAGCTGAAAAGCTTCTGCTTGCATAGTAGCAAGCCCAGTTCACCCCAGAGATTGGTCCTGACTGATGTCTAAGTAGAATGGTCAACAGTGTTGGGGAACGTTACTAGACATACAAGACTACTGCCATTAAAAAGTACCTTGTTAATTTTGCATTACCGAAATGAAAACCCATTTGCGATTCCTTATGTTAGTTAAATTGTCCTGATGATCATCGAACTGGGCAGAGGCAGATTACAACTGCATCTATGAAAACAATAAAACATGGCTCATATAGCATCCAATACATCATGTTTCGACATGCAACAGATGAACCTCTTAGCTTCTTAAAACATGCCTATGTACAAACTATAAAAGTACACAGGCTTTTCAGTCACGCAATCAATGTCCTTTGTAGTTCGCTCTGTCATAGCACAGAGGATGTTTTTCAAAATGTGTGTTGGATAGTTGGTTTCTCTGATAAGACTTCCAAGGCTAAAACGCCTCTTCACAGCTGCACTGGATCATGTTGGAGTGTTGACTCGAAGAAGATTTGACCATGAGGATGTTTTCAGTACTTCTTCTATTTGCAGACCCAACTTAAGATACTCCACAATTTCAGTGTCTGTCGAGACCACAGGCTGTGTCTGTCCTCTGTCTGACATACAAAAAACATCACCCTCAGAGTCTCCTCTCGAAGCAGGTGCAAGCGGTGGTAGTTCTTGCAGTGGTGGAAATGTGGAAAAATTATAACAGTGACAGTTTGCTTATTTGACAACATAACTAAATAAGTGAGTATTTGCTGAATACTCTGACTGATTACTCCCAGCATTTGTGGTCAACCACATCAAAGGTGGAGAATATCAATCATTCAAGAACAGGAAGCCAGCAAAAAAGTTTTTTGTGACATTGACGAGAGTAGTTTGGGTGCTTAGAACAAAGTCTTTAAATAAGCAGGAAACCATTTGGATGGCAACATTTTTTCCCCAAAATGTTTGATAAAAAAATGTTAATTCCTGTGAGTCCCACAGTCACATTAGTTTCAACTTTCTCAACTCAGCAGCTTATTTTGAATAAGTACACTTCAGCTGACTGAATATGTTTTGCATGGCAGGTAATGTTGAGAAATTCTAACATAAAGGATGGTTTAGTTGAATATGGCCTTCAGTAATAGCAAAGCATCCTTTATTTTACACTTTGAGTTCAGGTTTATATTTAAGAGCTCGAGAAAAACAGCGGTGTTAAATTTTAATAACTGTATGAAACTTCAGAATTCTCTCGATCCATCAGTCAATCTTCATTCCTCTTCTCACCTATGGTGGCCAAAATGGGTTTTCTCAGGAGGGTGACTGGCATCTCCCGTAGGGATAGGGTGAGAAGTTCAGTCATCCGTGGGGAACTTGGAGTAGAGCCGCTGCTCCTTTGCAGAGAAAGGAGCCAGTTGAGGTGGTTTGGGCATCTTGTGAGGATGCCGCCTGATTGCCTCCCTAAGGGGGTGATCCAGGCACGTCCAGCTGGGAGGAGGCCACGGGGCAGACCAAGGACTAGGTGGAGGGATTATATTTCCACTCTGGCCTGGGAGTACCAGTCAGAGCTGGTTAATGTAGCCGGCGAAATGGCTGCTGGAACTGTTACCTCTGCAACCTGACTTTGGATAAGCAGTTGAAGATGGATGGATGGATGGATGGATGGATGGATGGATGGATGGATGGATGGATGGATGGACTTAAGCATTAATTAAATTAAATTAAATGAGACCTCATCTTCATATAATGCTTGCAGCTCAATGTAAATATCAAAATTGAAAAAGAAATGTTCAGCACAACAGTTACAGCTGTTACAACCTACAGCCAACCTACAGAAGAGCATCATGTAAACACATCACAAAAATGCAGCTCTCAAATAAACTCTATATAAGAGCGTACAATAACTGCACCTATGACAGGCTCAAGTGGCACTGAAATGACAGCTGAAATGATTTCAAGTAGAAGAACAAAGAGACTGCCAGAACTCTCCTGCGAGACAACCATATGAAGGCTTAAGTGCTAATGACAAACTGAAGGTTACTCTCAAAGTGTAGGCTACAATCATGGAGTTGATGATAATGAAAGCTGACAACTTCTGGTTGAGGAGTACTTTTCAGGTAAATTCTAAGATTTCTGAGATGCTAAACGGCAACATTACTTTGTGTGGGAATGGCAGCGTTAGTCACTCTGACCTCTTCTTTACCTTCTGTTAATGGGTTGGTGGAAGGTTACGCAGGTCTGTAATGTTCCCACCTTCTTTTGATTGTGTTATTCAGTGTGTCCCCATCTCAGGGTTGAGGTAAGAAGACCAACATTGGGGTCAAGATTAGTCCATCACTGAGGCATTCTTCAAAAGGAAGAGCCAACAGTCTTTATTCATTCATTCATAGTCATGTATTTCATCAAAATTATTAAATATTTGTTGCTTCCAGTCTCTCAATGTGAAGATTTTCTGTTTTTTTTAAAATCTGTTTTGTGGTTTTTGGATCATTGGTCGGACAAAACAAACAAAATAAAGATGTAACCTTGGAGCATTTTTTCACTATTTTCTGTCATTTTATGAAATAAAAGAGAAAAGCAGATGAGAATAGAAAAAAACTCAAGAAAAAAATCTACAATATGTATGTATTGTATACAACAACACAAAGGGACATTTTTTAAATTCAGTGATGGGACTGATACAAACAAAAACAAAAAAACATGTTCTGTAGGCATACATTTGACAAATTATACATACATTATCTTCCCCATCATTTATGTATTGATATTGTGATATGAGACTATGTCACCTTAGATTTCAGATATTTGAATAAGTGTTGTCTTCTCTTGGTTTTAAAGGCTGCATTACAGTAAAGTGATGTAATCTTCTGAACCTACCAGACTGTTCTAGCTGTTTTATTATTTGCCTTTACCCACTTCATCATGATATCCACACTACTTGTGGTTATTTATCAAAAATTTCATTGCTTTGAAAGTATCAGTAGCCATTCTTACAAAATGAAATATCAATATCAAGGCATTTGGTCAAAAATAAGGTGATATTTGATTTGTCCATATTGCTCAACCCTAATTCCACTAGAAGTAAAA
>JAJHUR010113943.1:1501-24365 GCA_027495735.1 Lutjanus campechanus | reverse complement strand
ACTACTGTATAGTGGATGTACTTTAAGTGGGCCTATTTTTGGTGGCTAAAATACGTTTTGCTGCTGCTGCTGACCCTGTACACAGCAGTACACTGCTCAGCTTCCTACACCAGTACTCCTGCTGCTTCTCCAAACTGGGGGTGTGTCAACTGTGAACTACTGTATATAATGCACCGACTACAGATAGGTACCTCATCAACCCCACTTTGAAAAATCCTATACCATTAACTACAATTTAATACTGCACCTGGATCAGATTGTAGATGTTTTTGTCCAGTTGCTACAATTTAATAGACACCTGCTAATCAGTGACAAACAGTGGCTATAATATAACTGCAAATAAATCAGTACTTTATGTCCCAAACGTTACTCAAAAAAATCTCTGAATCAACTTATAAAGCAAACTTAGAAGTGGTGGAAAACAATGCTGCACTCTAATGTGTCTATAATTACATAATATGTACTTTCCCTATGGATTTGATAATGATTTTGCTGTCTGATAATCACATTAATCATTACTGGCTTTACCTTCTTCCTCTTGGACTTGCTCTTGTGGTCAGAGTCTGATGAACTCTCCTCGCTGGTTTCGATGAACTCTCGACTCTTGAAGCTGTCGTTGCCTCCCCGCTCCTTGTCCTTATCTCCCCCTCCAGACTTCCTCTTCTTCTCCTTGTCTTTTTTACCTGCAGATTTTTTACTCTCCCTAATAGATAAAAAGTGAGGAAAAAAGTTAGATATATCTTCAGGACTGGCTGTATGCAGGGGGGAAAAAAAAAGTTTCTGTGTTTCAAGACTTACTTCTTGGAAACGGAGGTCGATCCTCCGCCGCTCTCCTTGTATTCTTTCTTTAATTTGTCGTACTGCCTCTTGGCCTCTCCTGCCTTTGCTTCCCACTCCTGAAGGAAACAGAAAAGCAGGAATGTGTAAAGCAGAGGAATGTAGCAAAAAGCGTTTTTCCCTTACGGTTTTGAGGCTCTACATGACAGGGGGTGTCACACACTGTACAGACAGTAAAGCCTCCTAAGGCAAATTGTGATTTGTGATATTGGGCCATACAAATAAAATGTGACTTGACTAAATGCCAAATTGGACAACCAGTCAAATACAGCAGGTGTTTTAAACTTGTTTTAAAAGCCTGACCAGACGTGCAGGCAGCAAATTCCCTTCAGTTAGTTACCCTTTATACACTTGTTACCCAAAACTTGATCACATAAGACGTTGAGTCTAAAGTCTTAAAGTGACATCACTTGCATGAGAGAGACTCTGCAATAAATGTAGAAAAGAATTATTTTGAGGCAAACCTCAGCTTTGATCTGCATTTGACTTGTAAAACACAACTACATTTAATTGGGTTCAATTTACATTTTAAATTACATAAATATTTTAAAAAGTCTTTTTTAGGCTGGTCAGACACACCCTGTTACTCTGTTAAAGTTTCCATTACAAAAATCCATACTGTTCCAAACGTCTCAGTAGATTTTTCAGACATCTGGTTTTATTTTTCCATTTGAAATCATTTTTTTAAAATGTGGGATTGCCAACCAGCCCTCAGAAAGCTGTCAAACACCTCCACCAAATATTGTTTTCAACGACGTCAAACTCCTTCTGGACTGTGTTCTCTCACTGAGCTCAACATTTTGGCTCCAAACAGCATGAAAAACACTGTGCTTGTATGATCAGTTTAGTTTTAGAAATTCTGAATTTTATATTTAGGAAACTGAATTTGGACAATATTTTTTATATGCACTCTCTTTCCAAATATATCCAGACCTGAAAATTACTCAAATCAAATTCCATACTTTTCCATTCTGTGTCAGAGCCCTGCAAGTAAAAAACTAAAGTGAAAGGATCATGCCTACAGCTTGCTTATTTATCTTTTACATCACTGTATGGTCACAGCTAAAACTCTCTAAACACAATTATAATATGCAAACTAGAACTTTTAAGTTAAATATCCAGTGACGTGACAACAGAGGAGTAAAACTGTATCAAACTCTCTCTCCTCCTCGTTCTCCTGTCTCACCTCCTTCTCCTCTTTGCCCAGCTGTCTCCACATCTCTCCGGCCTTCTTGGATATCTCTGTAATGGAGATGCCCGGGTTCTCTGACTTGATTCGCTCGCGGCTGTTGTTGAGCCACAGCATGTAGGCGCTCATAGGCCTCTTGGGGCCACCTTTATCTTTCTGCTTCTTCTACTCCGATTGAAGAAAAGGAAGGACATTTACAAGTAAATGTGTGCAATTATACAGATTCACATAGACTGTGCACTATTTTAACAACTAATGGAAAAAAGAACAAATGCTGCTTGAATCTAGTCTTCATTAGAAACTTAATATTCACTCTCAAGTCTTCTTCTCCAAACTGCTCTCTCACCTCTTTGCGTGGTTTCCTTTCTTTTTTCTCCTTCACCACTTTGGCTTTCTTGGGCTTCTTCTTCTTTGCGCTCTCTTCTTCGCTATCGTCAGCGTCTTCACTGCTGTCGCTTGCTGAAGCATTGCTGTCGTACCTGATTGATGTAGGAGAAACAGAATGGGAAACTTACATCAGCTGAGTGAAAGGAGGCAGGGTTACAGAAATTTAAAGAAAAAAAAAAGTCACTCACTCTTCTGCAATGTCATCATCTTCTTCTCCGGGGTTGAACGACTCATCTAAAGAGTGAAACAGGACAGAAAAGCCTCCAGTCAAACCTGCTGATCTTCTGAACATGTATGGACTTCTTCTGTCATCATACTAAGAGTGTCACTCACCGCTTTCGCCCCCTGATTCATCGCTGTCAATGCCCTCCTCTCTGATCTTGCCCTCAGCCTTCATCCTCTCCAGGTAGGCATCATGCTGGTCATCGTCTGAGTCGCTGTACTCGTCGATGTTACCCTTCATGCCCTGAAAGGAAACCGTACAGTCAACAACAACCCCAAAACGACACTACCCAGAGTCTTCAAAGACAAACAGTCAGACAAAACTCATCTTGATTTCCAGGCTGCAATTAACCATTACTTTCATAATCAATTAATCATTTAACCCAAGTTGCTTCACCTTCATCCAGTTCAGTGTAGCATCACACACTCACACTCACACAAACAGACAGTAAACAGTAAAAGTGTTTCCCGCACATAGAGTTTACTTGGATCCAAGTATATTAACAGACATCCAAGCATATTTGGTGACCCATGATAGTTTGATTTTAAAAATATTATTATTATTGTAATTATTATTATTATTATTATTGTTATTATTATTATTATTAAACACGAACTGTACAGGAGTGAGACACAAAGAGGCGGGGCAAACCAGTGTATCTGCAGTAGAAGACATGTAGGTGTGTAGAGAACTGAAGGGAAAAACGAAGTGAGCAGGATAAAGTAATTTGTGAGTAGAGCCTTTTATTGGCCTATTACAGCTTATCATTTTATATCGTGTCAGCGTATATGTTGTCCCATAAGCACTGTTTTTATCTGTTAGCTTTATAGGCAGCCTTTTAGGTATATTTGACCCTTTCTCTTAAGTCAGGTTTAATATATTCATACATTTTGCACTATTTGTCTTTTTTATTTATAGTTATTTATAATTATTAAAACGGCAATGCAAGTTTTCTCTTTCAGTGCCCTGATATAATTTTTGATGGTAACATTACGAAAGGTATCTTTTAAAAGTACATATCTTTGCAGACATTGCATTATATTCTTTATAAAGAATATCAGCCAATATATCGTTATCGGAATTTTTTTGCTCCCCATTATCAGTATTGGCCCCGAAAATCCAGCACTGCACAGGCTCTATTTGTAAGCTAAGACTAAAACACGGTGGAGACTTAAGCAGAATTAAAATGGCCACAGATACATTTTGTGAGAAACACTGTATTTGTAATGTTATCAATAAAACCAAGCTGTTTGCTTCCTCTTCCATGTGGTCTTTCCCATCTCCATGCATCAATATCTGTGTCTGCCAGGGGACAGACAGACAAGTCAGGGAGGCTCCTATTAAAACAACAACAGGAAATGGAGAGCAGGCCCATTCATTTTCATTGACCCACTCTGCTGACCCGGTCACCATGGCAACAGATGGGCTTGTCACCAGTAAAAACCCAGCTAGCGCTTCTTCAACTGTGTTGTCAGACAGACCGGATACTTGTACATGTCAGCAGATGGCGGTAAGGGTAATGGGATCAGTACTGCCTGTGTGAGGCAGCGGTCACGATGACAGCTGAGTCGAGAGTTAAAGCACACCAGAAGCCCCCGGGCCACACATTAGTCAGCACGATGCAAACACGGACATACACTCAGTTATCGTCACACACTCCGTCACCTTCCATGTCCCCTTGATTAGTCAAAAATCAGTCAGGATTTATCAGTTTCAACACCAATTGAACTGGTAACTTCCAACCAAAATCGAGATTAAGGGACACAATCATCTGAAACACACGCAGCAGCACGCCATGCAAGCAAAAATCACTCCACACTGATAAAAATCAAGCATCTAATCCACACACGTGGCGCCCATGACCATACCCACCTTCTTCTACAGGGGTACAAAGACAGACACACAGGAGAAGGGCAATAAGCATCAATATCTGAGATGTAAGTCTGACAAAACTGAAATCTTTGCTCACAAACTGGGAGATGTTTGAATGACAAACCAGTTACCTCTTTGAAGCCTCTGTTCTTGATGTTGAGCTTCTTGGCGTTGACGAAGTCGAACAGTTTGCCGTACTCCTCTCTAAAGAAAAAGAGACAGACGGGTAGACAAGTTCAGGGCTGGACAGTCATGTATCATGAGAAGTTGTCACATTTATTTCAATAACAAACGATGAAACTTTAAGTATTTTTTAAAATACTGCATGTAACATTTCTGTTGTCATGGTTGCTTACTTTGTTAACGTTCGTAGAGCACCTATTCTTGAGAACTGGAATAAATCATGTCCTACTGAAAAAACTCAAAAAAATTAAATTATAGATACAAACGCTCTCATTACAATTTTACGGTGAAAATTAATCTTTAAGGATTTACATATATGAGAGAGATGTAATTTATAAAATGTTTTGGTATGCTTTCATTTTAATTTCTAAACTTGCTCTGCGCCAGAAAACACCAATTACGAGACAAAACTTCCTAACATAGGTATAAAAATGTGCTATTATAATCATCTTTGTTTTAAAATGGATTGATTATGAAAAGGTTGGCCCTTTAAAAGGTGTGTCCCAGATTTCAGTCAGATTAAATCAGGCATAAAAAGGTTTAGCTATACCCTGAGCTCCCCCGCGGGAATACTACTCAAACACTGGTAAGATTTTTTTTTAAGTTATTTTTTTGGCCATTTTGCCTTTATTTGAGATGACAGCCTGAAGAGTGGACAGGAAATGGGGTAGAGAGAGAGGGGATGACACGCAGCAAAGGGCCGAGGGCGGGAATCGAACCAGCGGCCGCTGCAGAGGACTCACAGCCTCAGTACATGGGGCGGACGCTCTACCAACTGAGCTAAACCTCCGCCCCAAAAAAACACTGGTAAGATTTAATAACAATAAAGCATGACTGAGGAGATAAAATCAAAATCACCTCACCCCAAAATCACCTCAATACAATTTTGTCCCAGTTAGAGAACAACAACTTTAAGATTTTAGACTTTGGTCTAATTAGTTGACTGAACATTGGTTAGATGTCGTGTCGTTTGTAGCTATTCTCAGTTTGATTTGATCAATACCCCTTTTATTGAGAGCTGAGATGAGAGTTAATTTAGGTTGGCAAGAGGTTAACAATATTAGTAACTGAATACATTTGAATTTATGTTCTGGCACATTGTAGTAAAGTATGAGAAACCAAACTCCATGAGAATATGTGAATATCCAGGCAGGAATCTCATCTGTAGAGTTTTTTTTTCATTCAAAGTACATTTAACCAATATGCAACCAATATTTACTGCCATTAAAAGCTGTATACTGTGCCAGCCTTTAATACTTGCCAAGCTCCTAACAGCTATACCACTTTCAGGTGACAGTTGTGTACAGTTAGTTTGCGCTAAAACTTTGGCTCTGCTGGTTGCTGTACACTCTGCCTGTGAACCAATCAAAGCATCTCTACAAAAATGAGTTGTAATTTAAGCTGTTTTTCCACTGACTGGATGTTGAACAAGCCTAACGTTAGTGTAGAGTTAACAGCAAAAACTGAACATCCAGATGTGATTGTGTGGAGAGTACGAAAGAGTGCAGCACACATGTTTTTGTGTTATTGTTTTGGCCAGCAAGACTGTTCATAGCAAAGTGATTTCTGTTGCTTTTGGCAGTTGAACCAAAAACATAATTTAGACACATGGTGTATGTACAGCATTTCTGATTCAAAGATGTAGACAAAACATCAAAAATGCAAACTGGTATCCTGGTTAGAATTGTTTCTAAAGTATACCATTTGTGTGTTTGTGCAAGAAAAAAAATCATATTGTGGTTCCAGAAGCTCAGACACTTTCATCTATATTTTGTGATACTTATACTTTGATACTGTGCCAAATCAACACCTTATCCAGGTTTCTGATTCATGTCTGCCATTTATTTTCAGCTGTCCGTGAATGTTCTCATTCGTCTCATTTTCAGCTGCGTCCTCGGCTCGAGTCACAAAGCAGGTAGTGCGTACAACATGAAATGAAAATGAAATGCTTGTTATTGTGCTTAAGTTTCATTATGGCGATAACATCCTTGTTGTTTGAGAAATACTGTTGTGACTTTAGAAAATATTTGGCAAATACGTCATATTCAGTAGAGGAAAACCACCTTTGATGCTACAGCAAACAGGCCTGTACCAGAGGCTGGGAGGGGATATATTAGATAGATTTAAAGCTGGGGCAGGCAATTCTGAAAAAGAGAGCTGGCTGTTGTCGTCAAATACCAACGTTCGTTTTTAGCTGGAAGCTCGGTCCAAGCCACCTACTTAAGAGACTCCTCCTGGCTCTGATTGGTTGTTTCCGTTTTGGCTCCGTGGATTCTTAAAATGCCATTAGGAGCACGAGACCGAGCCAGAGGAACCTGATTTTTTTCACACATTATCTGTCTTATCAACAGCTGTCAGGAGGATTTAGTGAGTTTCAAAATGTCAAAAAGTTATTATTATATAAGTTACCTACTAAACCTAAATGCATCTTTGGTCACACAGACTTATAATTTATAAGTTTCTGATCAAAATCTTTTTCTGTTGATATCTTCAATAAAGATAATGTGGAAAAAAGGGAGATAAAGACATGCCTACACTGATGTAAATGAGCAGAAACCTGGACAACGTGCGTAAATACTGTATCCTGACCATGTAAAAGTTTCTGTCCTCACCTCTCAATGCTGCTGAAGGTGTACTGATTTCCCTGCTTGGTCTCGATCTCGAAGTCAAAGGACCGGGTTGTGGTTGTGCCTCGGGCGAAGTTGACGCAGGATATCTCCTCAAAGCGCAGGTGCACAGGGGGCTTGTGGACATAGATGAAGCCCCTCTCCAGGGGGTAGAGGAGACCTGATGACGCCTTGTAGGAGCAAGTGATGCACTGAGCTCCAGAGTGGCTGTGGAGGGATGAGGTACATTTAACATGATTTACTGAAATATAGAAGAAAATGTGTTTTGAATGCGTCTATTATTTGGTTCCTACCCTTGGAAGTTTCCAGGCACGGTGATCTTACGGTTGACCAGAGCCTTCATCACCCTGCTGACCATCTCATACAGAGACCCTGACATATTTTTACTGAGTTTGCCCTCAAAACGTCGCTCCACGTCTTCCCTGTTAGACACAAACAAGAAAGGATACATTTATTATATTGAAA
Source organism: Lutjanus campechanus (assembly GCA_027495735.1). Taxonomy (NCBI): domain Eukaryota; kingdom Metazoa; phylum Chordata; class Actinopteri; order Lutjaniformes; family Lutjanidae; genus Lutjanus; species Lutjanus campechanus. The sequence continues at coordinate 16,582 of JAJHUR010113943.1, read as the reverse complement.
ATAAACACTAACAGCTTTTTGGTGTTTGTAAGTAAGGAAGCATCAAACAACAGAGGAAGTCTCTGGAGCCACTGTGAACACACTGAAATGACTCCTCCAGATATTTGCTTCCCCCTGCTGGATACACACTTCACAACATCAAAAAAGTGTGTAATGAATACATCATGAAGTTGTGTTACCATCACAGGGGTCTTGCTTTTGGCTACACGCAACCCTTAAAATGTTGGTGTCCTTTACTGTCCGATACTCACTCGCTCATGTTGAGGGTGAGACTGATGTCCTCTTCCTTGGAGAAGAGCAGAATGAGGAAGTGATAACGTGTCTGACCCTGCTTGATGGGAGGATCCAGACTGATCTATTGAGACAACATAACAGAGAGAGGGAAAGAGTGTGAGAAGAAACAGGAGAAACAACATGGGGAAAATGAAAATTGAGGTACAAAAAGAAGCCTGAGAGAAAAGGCTCAAAAGAAGTCCACTAACCACAAAGAACATCTGCCTCTGATCCTTGTGCGGCAGCAGGAATAGACGGAGGACGGTCGTGTAGGGAATCTTGTAGTCAAAGGTTTTACCGTGGAGATGAAGGAAAGTCGGGTAGATACGGATGTCATATCTGAGTGAAGGGAAAAGAGAAATCAGAGAACAGTTTAGCCATCTTAACTAAGGTGAATGGTGTACTGTAGTTGAGCAATAACTCAATGCAATAACTGTCATGTTTGGGCGTCGATCTACCAGTGTGGCTTCCACAGCTTTCTGTAGATTTCAGGGTTAGTTTTCAATTAATGGACAACACTAATGAAGAAATGTGTGATGTCTTTGTTTTGTGTTTAAGTGTTGATCCTGTACCTTCCTCTGGGTGTGAGACACTGCAGCTCTTTGAAGATACACACAGCGTCTCCTGTGGCCTGGATCACATCAGCCTTAGACAACACACTCTGGGCAAACGCCTGCAGGAGACGACACACTTTCAGCACCATTATCAATGCAGATAAAAAAAACAAACAAACAACAGTTGGTAGAAGATGAAGTGGCCCATCATCCCTCACCTCAACAGGATCTTGTCGTTCGTCAGACTGGCTGGGCGGGACGTAGAATCGGACCTCCATGAGGGAGACCTCAGTGTCGTCATTCTGGTGAAACTCCAGAGTGACTTCATTCTTCCCTGTGGCGCACTGGGACACGTTGGACAGCGGGATCTCAAACGCCGTATTATCGTTTACATCAAATGATAACAGTGGCCCTGTGATTGAGAGGGGTTTGAGAAACAGGAAAATAATGTCAGCAGCAGCTTATATAAAGATCTTTTTTTTCCCACTGAGGCACTGACATTATAAAATGTTTTAGTTGTTAGTGAGCAAAATTAAGATCAGCGAGGCATGAAGACTTTCTAAATTCTCTAAATAAAAGCTACAAAACGAGATTTGTCAGTGAGATCTTTACAGATCATTTAGATTCATAAAAATACATGTGAAATCTTTGAGAATCAACTGATCTTGATGCCGTAGTTGGTCATTGTCACCCTGCTCTTTATTTTCATAACAGACTATATACTAGAGCTGAAACAAATTAAGCGATAGAATGTTCGACAGATAATTGATTATTTTGATAATTGTTTGGACAATTTTCAAGCAAAAATGCCAAACATTTACTGGTTCTCAGTAAATGCTTGTTGTTATCAGTAAGTGCTTGATACTTTTCTTTCTCATTTAAGATAGTAAATGGAATACCTTTGCAGATTATTTGGTCACTTAATTGTTTAGTTAAGATGCTACCAGTACAGGTTAATTGATAATGGGGCAGAAATGACACAGAAAAGCAGCAAATCTTCATATTTTAGAAGCTGGAACCAGGTAATGTTTGACATTTTTGCTTGAAAAATGACTGAAATTATTACCCAGTAATCAAAATAGTTGGCAATTAATTTATTTCGATTGACTAATCACTTAATCCTGCGGTTCCCAAACATTTTTAGGTCAAGGACCCAGACAATAAACTCACATTAGAGCACAGAACCCCAATTTCAGATGACTTTTTTTTTATAAAGGAATCCCCTCTGAGTATTTTTTTTTCAGTTTAGGATGAGAGATAATAAAGTCAATCAATGCTCAATCAATGAATCAAAATGGCCAACCGTATTTCTTTCCTTGTTCTTCCAACTTCCGAAAAACACAATAAACCCGACAACCCACTCTAGGACCCCTGTTGGTCCCCTGAACCCAGTTTGAAAACCGCTGGTTTTATTGACTAATCGCTGCAGCTCTGATCAATAATGATCTTTCAGTGGCAGTACTGATGAGGATGTTTTGGTTGTTGAGCCTGTATTTATTACCTGAGAACTTGGCTGTTCCCCAGTTCCACCCCTTCACACACATGTCCTTCTCTGCCAGCTCCACCTTGTAGTTTGTCTTGAAAAACTCAGAGATCTTCTCAAAGTCCTGATGGACAAAAGGGAAGAGGGGGGACAAAGAGACGGTGAGACACGAGGTGAAGCAGAAAACGAGGATGACAAGAGAGGAAGTGATGAAAAGAAGAAGGGAGGAAATAAAACATGAAAGAGAAGCAGGATTCATGTTAGCAAGGCAGTAACACACTGGCACTGCATGGGTCAATGCTTAGAAAAACACCCTCTGAAAGAGGTGAGGGGACGGAGGGCTAATTAATCACAACGCAATTATAACCGCGCCTGCCGCTGAGGCCTCCTGGGAACACGGGAGGTGAACGTAATCCATCCGCCCTCTCTGTCCTCCTCCCCTCCACACCGCTGCTGACAATCAGCCTGTTTATTTATCCTGCAGGCCTGCTTACAACTGGACAGGACACACTCACACACACACACAGTGACAAACACATGGTCAATCACACACATACACACTCACAGACACTGTCCTCGTAGTACGCACACATGTGGAAATGATTGTGTGTGCAGAATGAGAATGAGACTCTGTGGGAAACAGAGTTTACGCACCTGGATATCTGCCTGTCCATAAGGTTATTACAGCCAATTAGAGCCTAGAGAGTCCGGTTGTGTGTCAGTATGTGTGTGTGTGTGTTTCATCAGATTCATCAGCGTGTTTGTTAGCCTGGATTAAGGAGTTGTTTAGATAGGAGAACATGTGTGAGCAGATGTGTGAACGCATGAAAATCAAGAGTTTGTGCAGAAGTGGCCCGTTTGTGTTGATGTATGTATGTGAATGTGAGTGTGTGTGTGTGTGTGTGTGTGTGTGTGTGTGTGTATGTGTGTGCGTGTGCGCGTGCGTTCATTCCCTTTGTCCTCATCAGGCCTGCTGCTGTTGAGTGTTTCTCTACTCCTCATTACAGTTTTGGCAGATTTGTTGTTGCTCAGCTCATTTAATCATAATAAACACAGACCCCCCACAGACACACACAGCCTTACTCAACATAACCACCCGTCTGTCTTTGATTACAACATTTTTCAACCTTGTTGTTCCAGCAACCTTCAACCTCTCATTTGTTAAAACTGTGGACAGAGAAACTGGTGTGAAAGTGTGAAAAACTGGACAGTGCGTTCCTGTTTCCACATCTTTGGTGCCTGTAGAGCTGGAACTTCCTGTTGGCTCCCTGCACTAAGGCTGTTAAAAGTTTTAATAATTTAATACGCTTTTAATAGCACATGTTTAAAATGATACAAATGATATAAGTGCTCATACAAGATATTCAAGTTCAGTCTTCACTGTCCAACCTGAAATTTAGCTTACAGCAAAATCAGATACTGATGTATCTGTTGACAATTATTATTGGCCCGATATCGGCCTATCACAGTTATGTTAAATATGGCTATCAGTATATACATGTACGTTTTATTTCTTGGCTTTATGGGCAGCATTCTGTGCATTTGATCCTTTACCTTACATTTATGTTGCATGCTTATATTTTGCTGTATTTGTGTTTTTCATTTATAGTCATTTATGATTCATTTATAGTCATTTATAATTAATACCAATGCTATGCAAATGAAAATACCGATGAAAGTTTCCCGTTTCAGTGTCCTGACATAATTTTGGACAAGTTTATTGTTCATCTTTAGAATATCCTGCCTCTATATCCGCGAGTGTCCGCACAGTGACAATGCGCTCGGATGCTGCCGAAGCCGAGCGATGACAGTGCGGTCCAGCGCTGGGGGGGTATCCGAGTACGTGAAATGGCACTTGGATGCCGCCCAAGCCGAGCAAGTATTCGGATATCGGCTACAGCCCTACTAACAATTAACAACCATTTCTGCTTAATTGATTTGTTGTTTGGTCTGTGTAACTTTTGCATTTAGTGAAAAATGCCCATCACAAATTCCGTAAAACTGTCAAGTCGGTCTGTGCCAACAACGTTTTGAGGTTCAATACTCCCTGACACTGCCCTGTAACCAAAATATAACCGCACCAGGCAGCTGCATACATTCAATCCCACACTCTCAGCGTAAACGATGATCTTGGGTCAGTTACAAATTAAACATGTAAGCAACATGAATAAAAGTGGCACTGAGACCACTACAAACACTACTCCACCAGCAGACAGTGAGCTACAGCAACGTGAGCTACACAACAGCCTCTGTGGCAGAGATCCAATGCCTTGCTCAGGGACACTTCAAGAGGACAGATGCATCAAAGCTTCTGTACAGCTCGCCAGCGGCTAAACCTCCAGCCAAGTCCCGATTACTGACACTGGCGGTGGGATAATAAACAATGACATCACGCCCCGCGCTCTGGGACAAGAGGATCCATCTCCTAAAAAATACGCTGATTAACCCCGGGAGACGCCACTGCTCGCAGCCACAGACTGCAGGTTATACCCGCTCCTCCATCCCAGTGTTTTACTTGCGTGCTGACATTCCCCATACACTCCAAACAGCAGGGGGAAAAAAATAAAAAATATGGTGATAAAAAACAAACATGACCACAATTTTTTTTTTCTTGTCTGTCCGCTGAGCCAAATTGTTTGATATAAACACTGACTCACATGAGCCGATGATTACACTGTTTATGGAACACACATGCTAGTGCTGGTTTCCCTCATTAATCCCATTAGGAGCTTTGGAGAGAAGAGCCCACTCATTCACATACTTTTGAAAGCACTCAAGTGGTGGCCTTTTTTGCAAGATGGTAGCGTTTTTCTGTGGAAAGGTCTGACAAGAGAAGTTATTTATTGGCGGTCCCCTTGCTTTTGTTACATCCCCTGTCATAAACACAGCACTGAGCAAACCAGCGGTGTGTGTCGGTCTGTAATATTCCACTGCTGCGTTGTTCTCCTCTGAGTAAGGTAACAATTATTTCCCAGAAACAGAAAAATGCAACCAGGGAGAAAGATTTAGTCTGCTGAAATACCACAGCAGGAAAAATACAGAGAACATCAGACAGAAGCTTGACACTCTAATCACTCTTCTAAAACTTAAAAATGGTAGAACTACTGCTACAGTGCGCAAAGAAATATTTACATGTAGCATGCAGAAATGTCACACACGTTTAAAACAAAACACACTCACCGTGTCCCTGAAGCCATCATATTTGTAGATGAGTCCTGTGCTGGTTCCCAGCTTGATGCCGTGACCTAAACACACTCGTCTCCACTGGGCCAGGTTAAGCTCACCGGCCGGGATGCTGTCCACCTTCCCCGTCTTGCTGCTCTTATAAACCACGTTTTGTTTGCTGAAACGCAGCCGTCCGTCATTCTGCAGCAACAAAGGAAAGAGACACACACACATACAGGACTTGTGTTAAGATGCTAGTTCAAATCTTAAAGATGTTGTGTAGAGTAAATCTGAAAAGAGAAGTCCACTAATTGATTAGTCAACTGATAGAAATTAACTGATTAATTGTTTATGCAGTTTTCTTTGAAAAAGAAATGCAAAAAAAGTCACTAGTTGCTTTAATTTATCAAATGTGAACATTTTCAGGTTTTCCCAATTGTCTATGATAATAAACTTTTTTTGTTGTTGTTTTGGACTGCTGGTCACACAAACAAACAATTTAAAGTTGTCATCTTGGGCTCAGAAAATGTAATTTTTCACCTTTTCTAAAATATTATAAACCAAAAGACTACTTAAGATAAACAATAATTAAAATAACTGATAGTTTCTGCCATAGTTCACATGTATAACTCCTTAACGATGATTTTGCAGAAGAATAATGACTGATCTTTTTCCTCACCCAATTTACAGTACATAATCAATTTATTTTTTATATGCAGCATAGAGTTGTGGAACCACAAAGCACTGAATTCAAATATAAATGATTAATACTGGTATGCACATGGAAATATTTTTGAACAGCAGCAATAATCTCGGACAATACAAAGCAGTTCTTTCTGTTAGAGACATACTGTAGTTATATGGTCTTTTTAAAATTTAACCATTTGGCATTTTCACGTTTTATTATTTAGGAACGTAAAAACAATAGCGAGGCTGATAAATTATCAACCAATAATATTTATATTTTTCTATTCATCTATCATTCCAAAAATGAAATGATACCACTAAATTTCTGTAATTATGTGATTTGACAGATTAAATTATTTATTTGCATTACTAGGCAAAATGCTCTATAAAAGAAAAGTATGTTTGTGAAGTTTTTTATGTATTTACTATTAAATAAAAACATGGAAAGGTCAGAACTGTTCCTTGTTTTTGTTCTAATAGTGATGCCAGATTGGGTGAAGTCAGAGTGGAGATGATACCGTATGAAAATTTCATGTCATGATTATTGTGACCAAAATTATTACAATTATCAGTATTGTTGTGGTATTGTTAAAATGTGCTGACTATGTTCAAAAAGTACTGACACACACATTGAAATTATTCCACCAAGTTTTACACTGAAAACCTGTCAACGGTTTGAAATGGCATCACGTCCTTTGCTATGTAAATGTTTTCATTGATGCAAAACGAACCCACTGGGCTGCTGCACCTGCATCTGACAGACTGTTGCTAACTATAGTTGATGCAGGACCATACTTACCGTGAATTTTTCAAAACGCAGCAAACAAACAGGGTTGTAATGATTGTTCAAATTTGAAATGGTAATAATAATTGCCTGAAATTTTACTGTGGTTTATCACAAAACCAGTATTAGATTCATCCTGAGGTCAGAGCAATGGAATATTACATCTTTGCCCACTATATCTTAGCCTGTCTTACCCGCAGGTGTGCATAAACTACAGACTAAGAATACAAAAATGTGAAATAATCAGTAATGTTATTGTATCAGCCATGAGAAGGAAGTAATTAACAGTTAACTATATCAGCTGAAAAGAATTTATATTGCGCATCCCGATTTGTGTATACTGATAATGTTCATGTGTATACTGATAATGTTCAGGGCTGCTTTCCAGTCAGGATCCTCTCTAGACATCAGTTTAGAGAGAAAAGGTGGTTGATGCAGATACTGACCCAGGAGCCTTTGACCTCCTGGTAAATCTCGTTGAACTCCAGTGTGTCTCCCATCTCAGCTCCAGGCGATGACTGATGCTCTGCAGACAGAATGTAATATATTACATAGAGCAAAGCATTTATATTTTTATTATTGAATTTCTAATTGTCGTTTCAGTTTGGGGCATAAGTTCCTATGTATCCCTGGAAACGTTGATGAAAACATGGTGGTCAGACACACAGTGACTAACGTGAAAGCAAACACTGAGTCAGACTGAGGAGAGAGAAATCTTCCATCTTGAGATAGTATAAATACTAAAAGCAGTGGGTTGCGTTTTCTTTTTGACAGATTTTGTTTGTCTTCGTCATGTTCACATTTGAGGCCAACGTTAACCTAGCCACCACGCTCTCACACTTCAAAGCACCGATCAGAGCTAACGTTAACTTAGCTAACAGTTTACGTTACTATTTACATTAAAATCCATACAGCGAACATCCCAACCGTCACTCTATTAAGACATAAATCGGTTAATAACGGTTAACATTAGGTCCACCATTTTTTAAACACAAACGATAACTTACATCAATGTTGCGCCACTAACAAAAGCTAGGCTAACTACAACTGCAATAGGTACGCTTCTTTTATGACACACTGTTGCACTCAGCCTGCCGGTGTCATCTTATTAACAGAGTAAAAGACTAGACGCGCTACAGCACCGCCCCGTACAGACACAGCGTACATAAAATCGAGCGCTCCAGCAGAGCTAGGCCGGCGTAAAGAAATGAAGTGATGTTCAGAGTTAATTTAGCAAACGAAATAGCTCCAAATAAAGCACGTAGGCGATTTACATACCCTCGTTACTGCAGTATATCTACAAATTAGTTTCTAAACAAGCGATAAAATACAGTTTGAAAACTTCACGTCTTACTGTCAATGTGTTGAGCTGCTTCGCCTGTTTCCCGCGTGTAGCATCGGGAGCTAGCCCTACGTCACAGGAAGAAGCCGTGAGATCTGTATTTACTTCCGGTTTGGACAATACTTTTTCTTTTAATCAGAGCTTTAAATGAAAAACGTACAGTACACCGCATGCAGTGTCTTAGATGCAGATGTTTGTGCAGTGTTTGAATTATCGAGTTGCTCATGGCACCTGCTGTTTGAAGAAGCTGTGAAAGAGTCCGCGCCGCACAGCAGACTGCAGTGACCACACATGACCACTGGGTGGCACACAACACAGCTAATGAAATTTACCTGCCCATGTTCTCAATCTAATCTATTCTTTTCTATTCTATTCTAATGTTAAACTAAACAGACTGAATCTTTATTAGTCTGTCTTAATAACAGTGAAAAGTGGATATAACATGATTTAGGCCTACTAACTCACAGCGTAAACAGTTATTTAGATTTTTCATCATACAGAACAGGCGTAATGTGACTGTGGGCCTGAATCAAATAAAAATCAAAGGATAGGCCAACTGTTTTTTAAACTGGGGTCTGGAGACCAACAGGGGTCTTTGAGTGGGTTGTATGGGGTCCCCAGCAAAAGGAGGGTAGTAATATATATCTTACCTTTTATCACATTTTTGGGAAGTTGGAACAACAAGGGACAAAATATGGTTGAGTGCTTTGATTGTCTGTAATTCATACTGATCCTGGTTTGTTCATTGATTCACTATGACTTTATAATCTTCAAACCTAAAAATTAATTAAAATATTCAGGGGGTATTCCTTAAGAGAAAATCCACTCAAATCTGGGGCCTATTGCCCAATGTGCATCTCTTGTTTTGGCTCCTTCACATGAAAAATTTCGCTTAGCAGGTTATTATGAAGGCAACTAATGACCATAATAACCACAAATGTTTCTCCCCACTGTCTGTGCTGTGTGCACATTTTTTGTGTAAAATGTATTTATGAAAATAAATAAAGTACACACAAAACTGAGACAAGGAAACAAACCCTCTTCAGAAAAACATGTCAAATCAGGACGCATTTTAGGCCCTTATCATGTCGGATAATATTACTGAACAATTTTAATTTTAATTTTCAATTAAATTAGACAAAAACAGTTGACAGCAAGTGACCCTGGATCCTCTTGGAGCCCCTTAAATTTCTGGGTCCGCAGGGGAGTTTCAATCTGCACTAAAGGCTACAAGTGATTATTGAAGAATTTAATAAGAGGCCCCGACTCCCGAGGGAGGGAGAGGGATTTACTATTATTATTATTGTTATTATTATTAATGTCGGATTCAGGACAAAGTGTATCAGAATCTATGAACTCATGCATGCGCATGTTGAGTGACGGCTGGAGGTGAGAGAAGAAGATCTCCTTAATCCCACTGTCAATAAAAACTAAAACCAGAGGAATGAAGAGAGAAGAAAGAAACGGCGAGGAGCAGGCAAACACTTGTCTTCATCTTCAGAAAAAAAAAAACAGACAGAAAAACAGACGGAATATTTCTGTATAGAGACTCAGTGTATGCGAGATGAACCGTTGATAACTTGTGTCGCAACTCGCAGCTTTATTGCAGTTTATAAACCCTTTTCACAGCAGCCATTTTGGAAAAGTAGAGTAAACACAGGTGTTACCAATGATCTCCTATTAATTAAAGTTTAGTTGTGTTCAGGTCAAACAGAGTCAGGGTGCTGATATTGTGCATGTTGGCGCATTGGAAAGGCTCTGCTACACTAAATGGAACGAGGCCCTAATTTGTATTATTGTTAACACGTGTTCACCCCGCTATTTCACATAAGTATGGCTGAGAAAGATCTATCATAGGACTCCGACTTTATAGACCCTAAAATAGGCTGTTCCTGTTGACAGCTACTCATAAGTTAACTCGCTTTTTAAATCGCCTTTTTGGCTTTATGTGATATAGGTGGGGCCAAAATGTACTGGCTGCTTTTACTCTGGTACAGCTGCTGTGAAGAGTTTGCGGAGATTTAAATTTCATTTATTAGGACAACATAAATTAATCAACATTTCTTTATTTCAACTTAAGTCCTTGATGGTGATGTGAAGCCCATCAAATACGATCAGTTCTGGAAGAAATACTCAAGAAAAAAACAACAACACAACAATACCAACAAAAAGTGCTGGAAAGTACATTTACCCAAGTACTAGCCTACATTTGAGGTAGGCCTACTTGTACATTTATGCGACCTTATATTTTTACTCCAGAGTAAAATTGATGTGTTGTGTTACAAAAATAACCGAAAGCCACACTTGAGTAAAAGTAAAGATAACGTGTTAAAATACAGGCTACTTTAAAGTGAGAGTCACTCATACCCTATATTTCCGTAGGCTATAGGCCTATACATTCATGATATTTGAAAGTTTTAATTTATAGGCTATAAATTATTTTAAGGCGACTCGTTCGTTTGCGTAAAACGGCGAGGGAAAATATTGCTCTTAGTTGTCAGCTGAATTGTTTTTTAAAGGCAGGTCCAGGAATGATAAAGTAAGCCTATTAACGAAAAATACAAATAAAATATAAAAAGAAAAGTAAGCTTGTTTTTCAGAGAGCTGGACAGGCAAAGTATAGAATAATTCCTGTAATTCCTGTCGGTTTTCTGGCTGGTTGGAGGGTCCTCCCGGCCTGCAGTGAGCTGATCCAGCCGGACTCGCACCTTATTAAAGTGGAGCAGATTAAAGATCAAACGGCTGCAGTCAGATTGAGCTCCAGAGGATGATGATGCCGAGGGGAGAGAGACAGAAATGAGTTGCGACAAGTCCCGTGGTTCAGCGGCTCTGTCAGGTTGAGCTGTGATGCGTCAACCCGGTGAATCAGCACCGAGGAGGAGGAGGAGGAAAAGGAGAGACAGCAGGGATGGGAGAAAGGAGAAGAAGGAGGGGAGGAAAAGGAGAAAAGGGTAGTATAGAAAAGGAGGAGGAGGAGGAGGTACAAAAAGGCTCCGCCGTCAGTCAGTCTGTCACACAGACAGACCACACACACCAAGCCAGCGGAGCGTCAATACTCCATCCTGTGACTGAGTCTCAAACGTGATAGATCTTTAACATTATCAATATTAGGGGATTAAATCGGCATCGCCTGCATTTTCTTTTTTAACTTAATCACCTTGTCTGAGAGATTTAATTGAGTCGACACATGATGAAAAGTTTGCGATTTTTTTAAGAGAGCGAACTAATCTACAAGAGGAGAGAAGAAGAAGAAGAAACATCATTACCGGTTTACTTCAGCTCTGAAATTTGCCAGTGGATGAACTGGTGAGAGCGCATTGAACGGAATAAAGGGATCTGGAGAAAATGAAAAGGTGTTACGGAGGTAAGGAGCCTGCATTAATCTAAACCTTTTAATGGAAGTTTTAAAAAAAAATCTGAAAAACACTTTTTTTTAATCATCAAACAAGGCAACAGCCTTCATATCGTGCTCTGTTAATTAGACTGTTATTTGGTTGCAATTTTACTGTAGTTGGTCGATTGCTGTGAATCCGATTATAGTAACTTTTGAAAATGTTCAAAGTTGGGACCTGAATATTTATTAGAAGTAAGCTTTTAGTTTTTGACCACTTTCTAAATATTATTCTGTCTTATAGTTTAACTGCGCATCGATTTTGCACCTTAAACCAAAGAATCTAATTAGAAAAATGCACTTATATTGATTTTAAATTGTTTCCATAACGCTGGAAAGAAATATATTTAAACGTTTTAAAAATGCTTTTTTATACATATATGAATGTTTTTCATGTTTTTTAAACATCCCAAATGAATAGAAACGTGGAAACAAACAATGACTGACCAACTTACTGATGAAGAAAGTGCAAAGTAATAGTTGGCAGTCTGGAAAGACCCGAGGTACTCTGATGATAATGTAAAAATCCAGAGTCTTCATCAGGGCATCAGGCATGGTGGACAATCATTGTTTGTTTTCTTTTCATCTAACCACTGTCCCTTTCTTTGAAGAGCACCAGATTTTTCATCTTTTTACATTACCATCATTTCTTCACATCAGAAAAAAATATGATGATGTGAAGAAACAGATGCTCATCAGCAAACCTCAAAGGTTACCAGAAAAAAATAACAGACACAGAAAAAGAGTTGTCCAACACAGAGGCAAACCTTTGTTTCTTTTACAGATTTTTAAATGTATTTTTCAGTATTTCTGAGAAATGTGAAGCCAAATGTGAGAGGAATGTGAGAAGAAGAAGAAAAAACATGGAGTGAAAAGAGTGGAAGAAAATGTCTGTGTGTGTATAAAGGAGAGAAAGGGAAAGAAGGGGGGTGGCTTTTATTCACAGTAAAAAATGACAGGGGTTTAAGGGGTCAGAGGCAGCTAAAGCCCCTGTCTAGTTAGCTGTCACCGATATGAGAAAGTACATGATTCACGTTAGTCAGGGTGTGAGAGGATACACAGACACACACACACCTACACACACACACACACACACACACACACGCACACACACACACACACACATACACACACACTTTCCCCCCTGGGACGACTGGAGCGGCTGCTGCTCCTTGTCTCTGAGAGGAAGGAAAAGGAGGTGAAAGAAAGAGGGAAAGACAGGACTGAGGGATGATGAAATGATGAACTAAAGATCACCAAGTTCCTCTCTGTCTCTCCCTCTCCTCCTCCTCCTCCTCCTCCTGCCATCCTCCCTTGCTCTCTCCTCCTCCTTCTCCTTGCATAAAGGTTGGCAATTGCCTTCGGCCGCAAGCTGCCAAGGGCCCCATAAAATGCCTCATAAACTTATGGTTAAGAAAGGTTTTTTTCTGCCTTTTGCTAATTAATTAATATAAAAATCCATGCCCTAAAATGGCATCAGAATGCTCAGGGCCTCCCCAGTACATTGAACTATTCCATGATTTTTCTGTGCATCTGCAGAAATTATTCAGGAAGACAGTTAAGGTTGGCTATTGTTTGTTTATTTTTAAAACCATACTTTTAAAATGGTGCTGGTGCCTGAACTGATTAAAGCATTGCTTCTTTCATTGCTGAGGCAAATTTCGCCATGAAATTTAACTGTTTGTTAACTGTTAACAGTTTAAAGTTTACTTAAATATATAAATAAATGTAAAATGCTTACAGTTACACAACAAATTCAGATTTTGAGTTGGCATTCTACACACTCCAGCTTTAAACTTAAGCAGTCCTTTTGTTAAACTGAGGGAAGGCCGTGGTTTCTCCAAATGGCAAGTACCTATGACATGTCGTGTTTTATATCTATGCTTCCATTCGCCGGGGTCAGGGACGCCCACACTCCCGGCTGTGTGTGCTCGGCATGAGGTCACAGACCAGCATACTTCTGTTTGCAACTTTATCCCCGTGCATCACCAGATGCTTCCCCCTTTCACGTGAAATTGTTTTATAACATTTATTATTCATTTATTGTTTAGTTGAATTCCTTTCAGGTGAAATACAGACATACTTAAGACCGTTTAGCTCAGCATTTTTAACCATGTTTAAAGTAGCAACAAGCAAACAGAAGACTACTTGCAGCTCCCAGAGACATTGAGAGAGAGTTTTAACTGGGCATGTTTAGTGATGCATCAGTAATGTCCACTTCAGAGGGCAAGTATTTCAATCAGCAGCTCAGGCGTGTGGCACTGAAATGAGGCAGTATAATTTAAGTTGTGATTCAGCCCAGTAGGTGCTGGTTGTATAGGAACCAGTGCCATGTTGGCACTGTGTTTTGGTACCCAGCGCTAAAGACAGCAGCCAGCTCATGTAAACAAATGGCTTGGCGTGGTATACAGACTCAGGAAAAATGAAGCGAAGCTACCGCAGTGGTGCTGAGAAAGGGAGCAAGCAGGAGGACACTAAAAGACAATATCCACCCCAGTCATAGCCGGTTTACCCTGCTGCCGTCCGGCAAGAGATACAGAAGTATCCGCCAAAAGACTACAGAACAGCCTCTTTCCTGAGGCTGGTAGACTCCACAATTCATCCTTCACAATCCACCATAAACAAAAGTTTATTTTAATGAATCATTATTTATTAAATAATTGAAAAAGGGGAGAACAAAGAATGTAGAGGGCCCCGTGTCTGTGTTTGCTTTTGGCCTCAAAATGACTAAATCTGCTGTCCCGTCTAGGTGGTCACATCATGTCCAACCATCAGCAAATTTGGTGTAACTTTAGAAGGACAATAAATAGAGAGCTGAGTGCAGAACAAATTGCTGCTCCCTCTGATACTCAAATTAATAAACACAAAGGTCAGCTGTTGGAAGAACATGCTGTCTCTGACACACACACACACACACACACTCTCTCTCTCTCTCTCTCTCTCTCTCTCTCACACACACACACACACACACACACACAGGTAAACACACACGAGGACACATGCTCACACACAGAGAGATGCACAGAGACATGTTTTTTCTTCCTTTTACACACACATACCTCTTCTCTCTCTCTCTCTCTCTGTCGTTTCTAACACACACAGATGCAGACACACACAGATGAGGCCTGTTATTGCTGGGAGGGTTGAATTAGTGTCGGTGTGTTTCAGATAAAAGCGTTAGTGTGTGTTGGACACCGACCCGCCAACAGGAGGAAACAAAGGAGGAGTGAAAAGAGAGGAAAATGTGAACCTTTCACATCTTTTGATTCGCTCAGCGCTATCCTCGATTCTTCACGGTATATATATGGATGTCAGGAGGATGTGTGCAGGGGAGGAGACTGTGTGTGTGTGTGTGTGTGTGTGTGTGTGTGTGTGTGTGTGTTGGGGGGGGAGGAGGTAGAG
>JAJHUR010113939.1:1152-18570 GCA_027495735.1 Lutjanus campechanus | reverse complement strand
AGAGAGAGCTCAAATTATTTACCCTATTAGACTTCATAGTTAATTTTATAGATGATACAGAAGATCATCATATGAGGTATATTTATGCATAGATACAATTTGCAAAGCTGTCATTGTTGGGATAATATATTTTGTTATGTTGAGAATCAATAACCTTTGTTTTAGAAAACAAACAAAAAATGACGTTACTCACTTAGTGAAACCGATGAAATCCTCATGCTTTGTGTTTATGTAGGCAAGCTCTATATCAATGAGCAAGAGGACCTGAAGAGAGCAGACATATATTAAGAAGGGAAACAGACCCACAGCTTAACTTAACAATCCAGGAGAGGCAGTAAAACCAATGTGTGAGTGCAATGTCCAGCTCTGTGTGAATGACCTGCTCCCTGCATTTGCTTTCTTGCTGTTGTATTGCAGTGGTTACAATTCTCTCTGTCTCATCTTGTAGTTTGGGAAAGGAACTGAGCTATAAAGAGAAAACAGACCAGAAATTAGACAGAAGACAGCTTCTACACCCTGAAATGTACAATACAACACGTGAGTACAGGACTGACACACATTTATACCTTGGTGATACACTGGTACACAGTGGTGCTTAGTTCTTGAACCACCATGTCAACAAATTTAAGACACGGCCCCTTTAGTCTTGATATCTGTTTCTTCACTATGGCTTCAAAGGCCATGTCAGGAGTGAACAGACCTGTCCTGTAGGGATAGATAGGCAGTAGATAGGCAGATGGAGGAAAGGAAAACAAAAAAAGCTAGATTGGCTACAGCGAAAAAATGTCATAATAGAAAACTGTGATGATGTAAAAGCATTTGAAACTTTGCATTTTGCCAGTGCTTAGTAACACTATACTGTACCTGACACCATGGATGTTTCTGATGGCATAGTTGATTTCCCGCCGCAGCTTCCTCTCATCAGATTCAATCTGAAGACAAACACACCAGGCTATCAGTCACTCATGAGCAGTATTCATGAGGCTACTCTATGACAAGTACTATTTGCACAAGAAAAAACACACAAAATCACAGACACACCTTGACCAGTTCACAGGGGAAGTGCTCATGGAAGATTCGGTTGATCCTCGCCCCTCCTGAAAGATTAACTGTATCTACTTTGTCGCCTGACCCCTCGATTAGCTTCTCAAAGTCAACAGCCAAGCGCTGAACTAACCTTCAGATCAGAAACACACACACCAGGAGAAACATTTACATATCGGCCATGTTCAGACCTTGTATTAACATACAGCCTTGGTAATCTGATCACAAGTGGACAGCTCCAAGTACAGTTGTGAATACATTTGAGATCTGATGATTCAGACCACATTCCAAGGTGCTCTGGGCCACATGTAACTATATTATTTCAGTGTACACAAATGAACATTGAAGCACCGCCTACTCAACTGCTCAACTCAGTTATATCATTATATCATTTGTTTAATTGTAATGCAAATGATGTATTGGCTCTCTTATCTGCAGAGGATATTTGTGAACACACAGAATCCTTTAAAAAATTACACTATTAAAAATTGTTGAGTGAGGAGAAACTTTATAAACTTTATCAAATGCTGTATATGACAAATTCCTAATTAATTGGCCTTATTGTAAATTGCCAGCATATGTTTTGCATTAAGTTATATTTTTCTTTTTGGAAAAAACATTTTGTCAGATTGTCCTGGCGTGTTAATGGCTACTACTGTTGAGCCCCAGGTTAAAACAACAATGCACTTCAAACGGGTTTATTTGCATGCAGAGTGGGAAGTAAAACAGCAATGGCAAATTCTTTATCATTTGTGCCTTCTTGTAAATTTGGCATTAAATGCAGTACTTTACGTGGTTCCTTTCTTTGTCAAAAACATTGTGTTGCTGAGAAGAGCAGACAGCAGAGACATTCTGTGATACGCTGGGATGCAAACTTTCTCTGTCTCTCCATCACTAATGACTTTCTTCGTAATCTGTGATGTAAAAACAGTAAAAGTAAAAAGTAGTGCAGCCTGCTAATAGTTCACTCAGTTATAAAATCCCAAAGCAGCCAGGCTGCTGACAGCGCAGGTAAAATATGAGGCTCATTGTGGGCTGAGAGAGGAGTTTAGTGTAGCGCTGACTTTAAATTAAAGGACTGAATAAATGGCCTAATGGACAGTAATGTACATTCAACTGATAAAACAACTCCCGTGTTTATTTGCATATAGAGCAAGGAAGTGAGAAGTGATCACAAATGGTCATCCAGGACTAGGGCTGGGTATTATTTAAAAAACTACAATATCAGTAGCAATACCAGTACCCATAAAGTGATACTGATACCTTTTTTCTGAAGGTTCCTTATGAAAAATGCCTGCAGTGATTGGCTGCAAGCCAAACCATATAAATAGTCTTTTTTTTTCTACATTTGGGTACCAAAAGGATTGAATGCAGGTATTGTTTGAGTGGAGAAATTTCGATACTACTTGGTACTGGTTTATTTCAATCCATACCTTAAAGGTATTGAGTACCAATACCTAGCCCTACTCAGGACACATATGGAGACATATTGTAATGCCAGGTGTGAACTCCTGCACTCAGAGCTGTCGACTTGTGATTGGATAACCGAGAACACATGTTAATACCAGGTCTGAACAGGCTCATAAATAACTTGAAAGAGAACAAATGGGTACACACACACACACTCACACACACATCTAGAATGACTGACTGACTGTAGCAATGTCTTGGTCCTGCGTGCAGGGTCATCAGGACTATACTGTTTGTACTCTTCAGCCTCTTTGTCCAATGACAGAAGTTGGCTCTGCAGATGACTACGGAAGACTGGCAACGTGTCCCGGATGTGGTTTGTCAGTTGCTGCAAACAAACATTATCAGTGACAAAACATATACACATTACTTCTCTAAATGTTTGTGTCAGTATGCATTTTAACCTGGTTAAGAGTTCTTTGTAGATATGGGGTGCCCATCATTTGAGCCATGTGTTTGTAGGCCGGATGGGACAGGAAGAACTTCTGCTCTGCAAGCAGAGCCGCCTTAATATCCTTTTTCCCATCAATGTCCTTCTGACTGCGGTTCACCACCCCTATGTAACCTGGGGAGGAAGAGATGATAAGGGAAATGAAGAGCATGTGATCACTGTAAGGAAGACAATGACCACATTCTCTTGATGTTCAACAGGAGGAAGGAACAGTCAAGGACTCTGATGTATGACAGATTCAACTTGCATCTTCTGACGTATCCTTGGGAACTCGTCCCAGATTTGTTCCATTAAGACTGTAGCACAAAAGCAGGAAATGAATATGTTTGTGCAACAGAAGAGCATGTGGTATAAAGTGGGCCAAATCCCCTATTTAGTACAGTAAAAGATGTAATAGCAGCAGGCTCCATATCTAATGCTGCTCTATGCTGCTACTAGGGCGGTTATTTCTGTGGGCTTCCATGGCTAATGCATTACCACTGTAGGAGAAGCATGAAGGAGCCAGCACCTGGTGGTGCTTTACACACTGTCAGAGGAGCTCCTGGCCCTGTCTTTTTCCCTGCCTCTGTCTCTTACACACACACACACACACACACACACACACACACACGCGCGCGCGCAAGCACAGACGCACAGACACAGACACAGACACACAGACACACACACACACACACACACACACAGTTACTAGCCATTAATATAATCTTTGTCTCTGTCTATCTCTCATATACAATCACACAAGAAAAAAATGTACAGACAAACACACTGCTATTATGTCATATAAAGTCCATGACCATCTTGTCCATCAACACATGGCACAACCTAAAGTACGGGTCTCAAACATATGGTCCACAGGCCAGTGTAAACCATCACAGTAATAGTTTTACTGGTTCAGGCCACAAGATCAAATCGGGCTGCGTGTGGCCCATGACTTTGACACCCCTGAGCTAAAGACATACTGTGCATGGAAAAAAACATGAAGTATAGTATAAAGTATAGTATAGTGAACAAAGAAGACAAAAAGAAGGAGTCAGACAGAGAGAACAAGAAAGATACAAAGGGAATGAGAGATTTACTGAGACTGAGCCTCTGGTAGACACAATCATTATGTCATTATATCAAAGAGCCCCCACTGGATGTAGTGTGACTACATCACAGCTAGATGGCTCAACACACACAAGCAGCACACCTCTGCGTAGGGGAAGCAACCTGTTCTCTAATATCTCCCGGGCATCTGTTCCTTCATCCATCAGGTCTAGCTTAGTGATTACACCAATTGTCCGCTGGCCTGAAAGTTAACAGAAAATGATAGAAAATTTCAAAACCAGTGGAAATAAAAATAAAACATGACAATCCCTTCAAACTTTAGACATTAACATTGTTCTCCTAATAATGTGATAATAAATCCTCATAACGATATCAAAGTGCAGAGCCACATTCTCAGGTAGGGCTGTGAATAATGATTATTTTTATGATCATTTAGTCAAAGCCAAAAAATTGTGAAAATTGTCCCAAAGCCAAACTTAACATCTTGAAATTGTTTCTTTTGTCCAATCAACAGTCCAAAACTAATATTGTTCATCGGTTTTAGAGAAGTAAATTCTCACATTTAAGAAGCTGGAATCAGCAAATATTTGACATTTTGCTTGAAAAATGACTGAAATGATCGATAAATTATCAAAATAGTTGGCAACTAATTTTCTTTCGATAGACTACACAGACAATACAAGCCCACCACACACAAATGTGGCCTACCCTGTGGGTCAACATCTTTGGCCAGTTTGAGTGCATCAGAGTTGGCCAGGTCAGTGTTGGCTGGCGTGACAGCCAAGATGAGACAGTTTTCTTTACAGATGAACTGCATGATCATGTCTCGGATCTGATACTCTATGTCTGAGGGCTGGTCGCCTACAGGCACCTTGGTGATGCCAGGCAGGTCCACAAGAGTCAGGTTCAGCACTGTAAACACACATATACATGCAGGGGAGTACATACAAACACACAGTCATACATATCCATACATATGTCACAGAAATAAACTTTGAATTAATGGATATGGCATGTCAAGCACACACAAATACACACTGTGTTACCCTGTGGGGAATAAATCCGCAGGTTAATGGGAACAGGAGAGATGCCTTTATTGGATCCCGTGAGTCTTTGAGTCTCTGCCTCAATCTCTTTGCGGATCTCATCAAAGTCTGTGAACTTCTTTCCTTTACAGTGGAGAAATTCACCGTACTCTGGAAAGAAAAAAAAACATAATATGGTTGTGATTTTGGAGAATCTTTCGAATATCATGCCTGCCGAGTGCGTCAGGATTTCAGCTGTTATTGTGAGTAAGGCCACAAGAGCACAGTATAATACAACATGATACATAAATGCAGTTTCATTAGGTTATACTAAGCTATACATCCTCTCACTTGCCTTCTCTGCAACAGAGGCAAGAGGGCCAAAAAATATAATTTAATTCAGTGTAATACAACTTTATTAATCCCACTAGGGGCAATTTGTTTGAGCAACTTGTAAAATCACAGTGACATAAGAACAAATCATGATACTGGGGAGCTAAAAGTAGAATGGAATCCATATATAATACTGATAACTAACCTTCCAAGAGCACAATAAAAAGATCATATAAAATATATGCCAACAATGATAATTGTTCAAAGAACCTATGAACATTTAGTAGACAGACTGCATAGGGAATGGACAATTTGGAATAGTGGTTAGTTTTACAGGCAGGTAACACTTAATGATGCCCTGATAGCAACAGAGAAAATTCACTTGCAAGAACATAGAAGATTTCCGGAGAATTTGTTGGTTGCAAAAACACAATTCCTAAACCTTTTCCAGAGTCAAATTCAGGCGTTTTTGAGTTGCTTTTACAAGCTTTTCTAGCACCTTACAGCTGTGGTAAGTTGCTTACTTACTTACTTACATACATATAGTCAAAATTATTATTTCACTTTTTTCACTCAGATGTGTGCTATAAGCAACCAACATTATCTGTATGTTTGCCGATAGTATTCTACAGAGAGGTGACAAACTAAAGGAAAACGCAACAAGGTTTCATGTTTCAAAATGTGTGACCTGTCTGTAAGTGGACTTGGCATCTTAAAAAACCTGGCGGAACCAATATCTGACTATCTGATTTTAGTTCTATATCTAAAAAGTGAACTATTCAGTGATTTATAATGAAAATTTATTATGAAAGTAATGCGATTACAGTTTCAAAGACTGTATTCAACATAAGCACTTTTGAAATCTTGAAATCACTACATTAAAATTCAAGTGTTTCCAAGGATTTCAAGCACCCATAAGAACCCTGAAAAAGAACTTAAATCTCTTTGTTTCACTCCAATGATTATAGAGCACTATATAATATCACTGAACAGTGAACTGTGCCTGTCTTGTACTGTGAGGTTTTGAAAGAAGCAGATAAAAAAAGCTCAGAAGACTGTCCATACAAGATTAGGAAAAAAGGACAAAGCATGACTGGACTGAGAGAAAAAGAACATTTACAGAGAAGGTGAATTCTATGTTGCCCTCTCTTCACATCAAATTTAAGGCAATCAAAAACAGTAACCAAATATTTGTATAGCGTAACCATTTCCACATTTTCATTATGTATGACGTAATCCTTGGCAGCATCCTTGTTCCATCTAAAATCAACAGTCAGTTCCTTGGTTTTAGATACAATTAAATCCAAAATGTTGCCATGACATCAAGAAATAAAATCAGTGTGAGCACTCACATGGTCAGATTCAGAACCTTGGAGAAAGGAATCTGACCACAGGATGCAATGTAACACTTCTGACCATAAGATGCCAATCCCAGTGCTGTCCCACCAGTCACACTCAACCATTGTAAATTATCACACTACCATCTGGTGGCAGCTTGAGGTACAAGCTGAAGAATGGCAGAATGCAGAGACTGGATGAGTGAATATGTGTGTCTTACCTACCTGTGTTACCACTAAGCAGCTGGAGGATTAAAGGTCTGCGAGTGACAATTCCTGAACCCCGTGGAAGGAAGTCTCTGTTTGGGAAGAAAGACTGAATTGTGAATTGGAAAAGGATACACACACACAGCCACTGCACTTGATGCCAGTGCAGACCACTACACTAAACCTACATACATAACTTTCTATGATGCCTTTTAATCATGGTGAGCACTAATAGTCAGCTGTACGTTACTTTTGTTTTATTTCCCCTACTATCCACAATATCAGGAAGGCTAAGAAAATCTCTGCCATATGATCAGCCCTATGCGATACACAAATAATAAATTCTAAATGTAGTATTCACAATAAAGACACACAAAGCACAGGGTAAAAAATAATCCCCCTCTTTCCTATTAAAATCAGATTCAGGAAGTTTGTTTTCCTGCATCCTGTCCCAGATCAAAATGTTGGCACAGCCCTCCGCGAAAAGGGTGTCATAACATACTCAAAGCGAAGACAAAGAAATGAGGTGTGTCTTAAATATCAATATACATTCAGGAAAGCAATCATTAACAGCCTTCTATGGTTACTACACACATTCTGACCTGGACAGCCTGCTACTGTGGACAATACATAAGTGTCCTGTAGTTGACAGAGCTTCACTGTCTAGAAAGTAGGAAATTACTGACTTCACCGGCATTCTTTTCTGACAGGATGGAAGCACTTAGTCTCCTTGTCACATACTGAAACATGCATGTAAACTCTACACAAACAAACAACCCTGTTATTCACCAGAAGGCTGCAGTATTTTAAGGCTCTTCAAATCTGTTAAAGGTCAGAATAAGATATGAATTCAACAAAGCTCACTTTTGTTAACTGAAGGACTGGTAACTTAACTAATTCTGATTTGATTCCCTCCCTGCAGCTATATTAATCTCCTCCCCTTCATCTACATCTACGTCACTAGGATAAGATGCTCCACTGGCTACTGTCATACAGACATAGGCACCTCTGGCATTCACCACTTCAGACTCAAGCCATATCACTACTGCTGGGTGGGGACGCACGAGGAGATGCTGTGATTGGTTACAGTAGTTGCCTGGGGTCCTGGTTTCAATTGAGTAGAACACAGAGCCTTGTGTATTGAGCTTGTCCCAGCCCCTGAATCACAGTTGCCATCGCTTTATTGTTAACATTACAAACAAATAGCAATATATTATAAATTTAGATTTTGATGAGTCTGAGCCCATTAAAATATAGACCTCACTGATAATAATTCATACAATTTAAAGTATTTTATTAGCTAGAATGAGCCAAAAAAAAAATTGCCATTTTTGTACCACTTTGTTATAGACATTTTCACAGCAGCCATTTTGACATGAAACAGTAGTGTAAACACAGGTGTTACCAATGATTCTAATTAAGGTTCTGTTCCATTCAGGTCAAACAGAGTCAGGGTGCTGCTATTGTGCATATTGAGTCACTGGAAAGGCTCTGCTACACTAAATGG
The DNA here is from genome assembly GCA_027495735.1 of Lutjanus campechanus. Lineage (NCBI taxonomy): Eukaryota > Metazoa > Chordata > Actinopteri > Lutjaniformes > Lutjanidae > Lutjanus > Lutjanus campechanus. The sequence goes on along the minus strand of JAJHUR010113939.1, from coordinate 10,149 downwards.
AACAGGCCTAAAGTAGTGTCATTGGTAACACCCATGTTTACTCTACAATTTCATATCAATGTGGCTGCAGTAATAACGCCTCAAATTATTCAGTCAGTTATTCAGTTAAGGGGTTTATAACTATTAACTATAGATATACAGTTTATAAATATACTTAACACAGTCTTAAATGTTGGGTCTTGTTTGAGAAAGGGGTTTGTAAGGGGTAACTAATAGTAAATAAGTAAATAAGTAAATAATTTACCAATTAAAGATTTATTATAAACCATGAATGAAAAGATTTTTTTCAATTGCCAGGCTGTGGGAAATGTTGTTGGCAGGAGTTTTTTTTTATTAATGCAGTTTTCATAAAACCTGTTAGGTTTCTGTCTTTCTAATAGCCATCACATTCAAGTTATACTTGTATACTGTTCACAGATTTTAATCAAGGACATGTAACAGTAGGGATGAGCGATATATCAATATTATATCAATATTGTGTTATGAGACAAGATATTTTTGTACATTTTGACAATTGTTATATTGTGATATGGACTGTGTGTTGTCTTTTACTGGTTTTAAAGGCTACACTACAATAAAGTGTTGTAAGTTTCTTAATTTAAGAGACTGTTCTAGCTGTTATATTATTTGTCTTTACCCACTTCATCATTATATCCACATTAGTGACAATTCATCATCAAAAATCTCATTGTGCCAATATTTTGTGGACACACCAATAGTCATCCCTACAATATTGTCACAATATCAATATCAAGTTATTTGGTCATAAATAATGTGATATTTGATTATGTCCATTTCACCCAGCCCTAATTTATGGTATGTTATTTTAGAGATAATGTGCATATCACGATATATCTGCTTTTTAGCAGTATAGCCCAAACATATTGAGATATTATTTTTCGTCACATCACCCAGCCATAGGGTAAAGATAGGTGTTCAATCTGATACTAATTAATCCCATTCCATTTAGTGTATCAGAGCCATTTTCAGTGAACCAACATGCACAATAGCAGCACCTTGACTCAATATGACCTGTATGGAACAGAACCTTAATTAGATTCACTGGTAACACCTGTGTTTGCAATTTCATGTTACTTAATGGCTACTGTGAAAAATGTCCATTACTAACTGTTTATGAACCCCAGATAGGGTGGTTTATTAGAAAGTACCTTTTTGGACATCTAACAATCTTATCCACTTGTAGTAAGTACAGTTAAAGGGGATTGTGTAAGTTGATGGAGTCCATTGCAATTCATTCAGAGTTCAACGTGAGGGGCTTACCTGCCCACAAAGTTTTCCAGGACGGAGCTCTTGCCTGCGCTTTGGCCGCCCACCACAGCGATCTGAGGCAGGTGGAGGCTGCAGCTCTGTCCCACGCTGCTCAGGGCGTCCTGTAAGCGGTTGACCAGCGGGATCAGCTCCTCCATCCCGCGGTTGCCCATCGCAACGGAGCAGCCGCCCGGGGCGGGCTAGCTGTCCGGCTCCTTTAAATCCTGTTTTACTCCTGTTCTAAGCTACGCCAGTCCATAGAGAAGCTACCACAATTAATGTTCACTTACAATTATGCTGTTTTCATTACTGACATGTACAAACCCTAAAAATTATAGCCTTCTTAAACGATGGTGCCAACTTTAAAACCTCTTCAGCAGCCGTTAGTTAACGTTACGTTACGTGCGTGCCTCTGGTAACGACGGTAGTGTTCAAGTTTGTACTCACAGACTTTAAGCCTCCGAAAAAAGCTTGCTACAGACATTATTGTCGTTTTAAAACTCCAAAAGTTCCCTGTGAGTTGTTTCCCTTAAATTCCGGATACATTTCAGAGGCTAGCGGCTGGTCGCGACGCTGACTTTGGTCCATAGAAAGATTGGGAGGAAAACATTCTACTGACAGCTAACGGAATCAAATTTTCTGCGCATGCGCGACAATCAGTAACTTTAACTCGGCAACCCCCTTCAGCAACATGCAGAGGAAGATAGACAAACTTCATAGCCAATTATGAAAGTACCCTGACTTATCAGACACCATGAAGGCATTCCCTCCTCTGGGCGACGGCTATTTAAAATCCCACACACCCACTGAGGGCTGGGCTCTGCTGCAGCCCTATAAACACTGACACAAGAACCAGAGTGGAAGATTCATCTACTGTAAATAACACTGCTGGATTCTTTGGCAATGAGGGAGTGAGCACTGTGTAGTACACTGGAAATCTGAAGCAAGTGATAGAGAAACTGGAGGCTACATAATACATTGATAGTAATGCATGTTCAAATATCTTACAGCACTGGGCATTCACATTTGTAGAAGCACCACATAATGATGTAAAGATAAAATGTTCTTTACTTGTGATTGTATGTTAAACAACAAAATACTTTTTATAACATTGCACTGAATAGCAAAGTCAAATATTTCAGTATCTTTACCATGTTGTCTCAACAAATTATGATAGAGAAAATTTGTGGTTGTCCACTCAGTGTTGATGGAAAATATAGGCAATTGAAGAAATAAATTCCTCAGTGTGTGCCAGGCCTCATCATTTCAGGGGCGAGGACACTTGGCCTTTGGCGTCGTCAACTTTTTAAGGACACAAAGGCCAAATGCCAGGGCAGCAAAGGTATCAAAAGCCAATCTATATAATGATGTTAAACTAAATAGTGTGCAATACATCATGAGTTAGTATCCCAGAATAATGAGATATTTTCTCAAACACTTATTGAATAATTATGAAAAATATTCTCATTATTTTGAGTTATCCTCCATACACAGAGAGTGTATGAACAGCAGTGCAATGAAAATACAGATGTTTAATAGAGGAGTTGATCATATAATACAGATCTAGCCATTTCTCACTGTGCAACAAATTTTTGCACCATTAGAAATGAGCTCTCTTGGTCAATATAGCAGTAATTTATTTCTTCAACTGACTGCATTTACCATCAACACTACCATCAAATTTTCCCTTTAAATCTCAACCCCTTTGAACCCAAGCAAACTTTACTCCACTTTCAGGTCCTTCAACAACTCTGCAATGTCTATATGTGGGCTGCTGTTGGTTCCAGTCCTTTTGGAGCACAGCGTGCTCTGCAGGCTCTTGGCTGCTTCGTTCAGAGATGGAAGGATGCGAGCAGCGTCTGACGTCTCGTTATCTCCACGGGAGCACAGAAGGACTTCATTGACCTCCCCTTCGATCTTTCTGGAGAAGATGGTGGGGAACACGGCGCTCACACGCTCCAACACACTTTTCCTCAAGACCGGGTCGCGACACACAAGATTCAGTATGAATACACCTGGTCCAATGAAAGGGGGCGATAGAAAGAGGAGAACATGTATATGAGACACACAACTATGATGAAACAGAAAAAGACTTCTTAGAAGTTTAAATTGACTATTAAACAGTAAGTTGTTAATTAACACTTTAAGTACCTAACCAGCGCATACATTTATGTTATTATTTCACAGAAAACATGACATATTCCTGCAAATGGAAGAAAATACATGTTAAAAATACTACCTCTGGGGGTTAGCAGGCTGCAGACCTTCTGCAGCATTGAGGTTTCCACAAAGGCAGCAGGAGGACAGCTCATACCTACAGTACTATCTTTATTGTCTACATCAAACATGATGGCATCAAACAAACGACCACCTACAGAGAAAAAAGAAATAGCTATAGTTACTTCTTGGTATTGTTAATATATTACTTTAAAAGGGATGACTGAAAGTTGGGTTGTGCGAGGTACTTAGCGTGTTGCTTACAGTAGATGGCGGTCAGCATGGCATGGAGAGGCAGAGTGGAGTACCAGCATGGAAGCTTAGTACTGCTTTGGACAGGGTCAGTGACAAAAGGTATTTTAAACTACTTAACCTGACATAGATTTTTTTTTTTAGGTGGAACTTTTTTCAGTGTACACTATATCTAGAATATTTTCACCGCTTTACTTAAGGCCAAAGATCAAGGCAGTGGAAGATCACTAACTCCCATGTTCAGTAAGGTAAAAGTCTGATTGGTTTGGAGAGTGCACTATTTGGTTTATATAACAGCAGCTTCCCACCAGAAAAGGCTGTCTTGTGCCATGTAAAAGTGCTGAAAATATTCTAAATGTAGCCCACACTTAAACTGATAATGATTTTTTTAGGTGGACCTTTTTTAAGTGGCTTAAATACCTTTTGTTGTCCCTGTCCACAGCAGTAGTTGCTTAGCTTCCTTGCTGGTGTCCCCTTCCGCTTCTCCTAACTGAGGACATACTGAACAGCATCTACTGTAGGTAATACAATGATTATTAATAACTACCTCATACAACTCCACTTCAAATAATCTGAACTCTCCCTTGAACTGCCCTCTCTTCGAGTCCTTTACTAACCTTCTTTCTCCAGGGAACAGATGTGTTCAAGGCCGTCCCCAATAGTGACAGTCAGATGATCATCTGGTCGGAACCCAAACCATTCCTTTGCCACCTCCATCACAACAGGGTCTAGTTCTACAACCTCAACATCAACACTAGGCACAAAGTCGCGTAGAAACTGGGGCAGGCCTCCTCCACCAAGCCCCACAAGCAGCACTGACACCGGGACATCTGGGAAAGAAGATAGAGGGGATGAAAAAGTCCTGGGGCAAGCTCAATCACTGTGGCTGTTTAGTCAGTATTTTCTTAGCAAAAAAACTGTAAGAAACAGGTGTGAACTGACCTTTGTTCTGTGGTGTGCCCACCCCAAGCATGGTGAGGCCAGCCACCATAACTTCATGGTGAGCGCAGCAGAGGAAGCCGCTGTCCACTGACAGAGAGGCTGAGGATGTTGTTGGAGCAGCTGTTGGCTTGACCTTCTTTTTGTTTTTCTTCTTGTGACTTGATGCTGTGGCACATAAATAGTAACTCATTTCATCAATCTTTGTCTACTTTATAATAAACTATTCTAATATGATTATACTGTATATAAAACTACAATATTTTGTACTCTTCATTGGCTTTTTTCACTGTTTGCCCTTTTCTTGTTTTTTTTCTGTTTTTCTTTTTTGTTGATATTGCTGATATTTGTTATTTGTTCGTTGGCTTCTTTGTGAAATAGGTGTGTGCTTAATTCAACGTGGATGTGCATTGTTGGTATTGCTTGAAGGACTGGTCTGTAGGATTTAGCGCCATCTAGTGATGAGTCATGAGTTGTTTGGTTTGTCTGTTCTGGGCTACTGTACGAACATAGTGGTGCAACATGGCAGCTTCCATGGAAGACAACCCACACTCTCTGTAAAATATAAAGGGCTCATTCTAATGTAGCAACAACACAACAATTCATATTTCCAGATGATTATACAGTAATGAAAGCATATTTATGAATATCATACTTAATTTATGCCAATAATCTTTCTAAACCTTTCACAATGGACCTTTAATTGGTTTATATATTGTTTATCATAAAGAAAAAACATAACACATTACAATGAACAAGGAAAAAGAACTGACCAGTGTTTGAAGGGACAAGTCGGCTCTCTGATTGGACGAGGGCAGCATTAGACAGGAAAACAAGCCTCCGATACAGTTCCCCATCTTCTCCTTTGACATTCTCCACACAGTACTCCCCGCTTAGCTCACTCACACCCCTGCTGACCTCCTCTCGCCAACCCAGGTCACCCCCAACTGACAGAAATGGCACCTGAGTGAGGACAGACAGCTTAAATGAACACACTAATAAACATTTTTAAGACAACTTGTTATTGTACAAAAGAGCATTTCTAAAAGGAATTCTTGTGTGCATTTACCTGCTGGTTGGCTGGCATACCAGGGGGAGCCAGGTCCATCACCATTGATGAGAGTTCTGACTGGACAGCCTGCATGTCTGTGTACTTCTGATTCCTGTGCATTGCCACAATTACCAGCCGCCGAAAGTTAGCACTGGCTGCCAGCTGCCTGCGGCCCTCACTAGAGCTGTAGAGCCAAGTTGTCTCACTGCCTTGAGGCACTGACAGGATAAGCAGAAGGGAGAAACATTAAAGAAGAGTAAAATACAACCAGTCTGTTGTGCATATGATGGCAGAATTATTATGAGATAACAGGAGAACTCACCAATAAAAATAGCAAAGTGGTTTGATTTTGGCACCTTAGCACCCAGGGGACAGTCTTGCACTGTGAGAGTGTATCTGGGAAGGCCAGTGCTGGTGTGACAGAGAGTGAGTGAGAGGTTGGAGCTGGCATCTGTGCCTGTACGGAGCCGCTTTCTCATGACAGAGTAAGCCTGATGCTCCCTAACAGCCGACAACAACTCTGCTACTTGTGTGAGACGAGTTGGGGCTCCGTCTTCTCCGAGACACATCTCCAGGATAGGTGTGGGCATCGGCTGACGAAACTTGGTGCAGACCAGAACAAAGACAGGCAGAGCAAAGGAGTCCTCTTCTTTCCCACTCTCCTCCTGCAGGCAGTGGAGCCTCACTGCCCACCCCAGCTGGACAAAGTGCTCCACAGCCAACTTGATCACACTCTCCTGAGCCAACGTCACACAGACATACCGACCTCCAACACTTAACACACGGCCCACCTGCAGACACAAGAAAACTGCTGTATACCAATTCAGGATAAAAAGATATTAACCCATTAACCCATTTATTTCCTACCTCAGTGAGCATGTTCCTGGCCAGTGCTCCTTCTTCTTCTGATGCCATTGCATCCAACGTGCCCTTGTCCAGAGCAGCCTGGTAGCTGGCATCCTCATATGGAGTTTGTGTAGCATCCACCTGCTGGAAGGTCAGGTCTGGCCGGCGCTCAGCGTTTCGCTGGTTCATGTGGGTCACCACTGTCTCACTGATGTCAATATTAGTTAGATGTTTGTAGCCAACATCATACAGCTGTTCACTCAGCTCAGAGTTACCACAACCAACCACCAGTACCTAAAGGACAGAAGTACAAAACACCATTGATAAATCAGTTTCTGTCATCAGCAGTGGTGGAAAGCAACTAAGCACATTTACTTACGTACTGCGAGTACAACTTTGAGGTATTTGTACTTTATTTGGATATGTCCATTATATAGTATGTTTTGGTGTACTTCTAGTCCACTAAATTAATTGTAAAATATTGGACTTTTCACTCCACTCTATTTTTTGACAGCTGAAGTTGTTGGTTACGTTAAAGATTAAAATCCATTAAATTTTAACCTATTATATTAAAATTAAAATCGTACAGATGAACATCCTGCTTGACCTGTGTGACCAGAATGCCTCCTGCTTCTCTGATATTGTTTCAGAGTGGACCAACCACTGGTAAAAAAAAACAGGCAGAAGAGTGTAGAGTTTAAAAACATATTGGTTGTAGTAACTTGACTTTGTTGTACTGCATATTCCCCAGGAAAAAAAAACTTACTATTAAGAGCTACAGCATTCACTATTTCAATGAACTCCTTCAAATGATGCGCATCTAAAATATGATACATTTTTGTAAAATATAATACATTTAACCAGGGGCATTGCTGTGAATAAACCTAAGTACACTCTGGGCTGAGAGGTTACTCATGTATTTTCAGATAAATTGTATCAATCAATAAAGGGAGACAATGAGGGTAATCTACAGTTCACTGACAGTTTATTCATGTCTGTATTTACCACAACACCCCTACATTTAGCAGCCCAACTATATAAATAAAACTGGTTTCACCTCAAACATATAGAGCAAAAAAAATGCTACTTACACACAAAGAACGTAATGCTAGCTACCTAAAATATAATAAATGACAATATAACATTCACGGTGACCATTTTTTGCAGATTGAGTACTTTTGACACTTAAAATACGTTTAGGCTAATATGCTGCATACATATTTGCAGGAAGTGGACGAATATAGTAATATTTGGAATATTGTCAACACAAATTGTATGTGTTGTATTGAAATGTGACACTTGCTATACCCCTACATACCCTGCTCCACAAGGTATCTCACCTTATGCTGGACTTTGATGTATTTATGCAGCACGCCGCAGAGTTTGTTGTAGTCTCCATACCACTCAAAGGCCTTCTCTCCGCGCTTCGTGAAAAACCTCTCCCAGTACTCTGCGGAGCTGAACTCCTCGGCAGTCCGAGGTAAAAGACTCATTGTGGGCTCCAATAATCCAAAACGTTTCAGTTTATAGTGACAGAGTCTGTTTACAGCCTCTTCTCCACATGGCACGTCTAACTTTTCATGCCGGACAACATTGCTGGCAGTACCGCTCACTGATTGGGGGATTAGTATGAAGGCGGGGCCAAATACTGCCTGATGATTCGCTGAGGCTCTAGAGCGGATTTCATTAGCCGCCCTCAGCCGGAAATGTTCGGTCCGTTGTTGTTAGTGCTCCGGGTGTCTTCCATCATGGCTGTACCTACAGGGAGGTCTGTGGTGTTCGTGACTGGAAACGCAAAAAAACTTGAAGAGGTGAGACTCAAAACATTTCATACCCAAGACAGAATGTGTGCTTATGTTCGAGCGGTAATATCTAAATCGTTTCAGGCAGGATACTTGTGCCAAAAAACTGTATTCAAGTAGAAGTAATAGAGATATTACTCCGCTACATGTAAAACTGCATGTGTTCGAAAAAAAAATCACTTCAGTAAAACTACTATTCTCAAAAACTACTCAGAGTACTACTTACTTTTTCAATCATGATTTTAAGAGTAGCTTCATAATTTTTTACTTAATATGGACAGTGAGCATGAGCTGCAGTTTAAAGGGACAGTAGCCCAAAATCAAAAATATAAACATCTCCCTCCAGAAATCGGGACTGCATTACTCAAAATAATCCACAGACCTTGTGAACAGTTTCATGTAGAAACTACTTTCTTTTTATGGTAGAATTCTGACTAGAAAGATAAAAGTTCCTTCTTGAAACTGCTCTCAACAAGGTCTGTGGATTATCTTGAGCAACCAGGTCATGGTTTCTGGAAAGAGACACTGGTGTTGAGTTTTTCAAATTTATCGATTTATTTTATTATTTATTTTACTGGCACATAGAGCACCACAAGCCATGTGCCATTTGCTGCCATTATA
>JAJHUR010113938.1:11615-15156 GCA_027495735.1 Lutjanus campechanus | reverse complement strand
GCTCAGTGGGTAGAGCGTCCGACCCATGTATTGAGGCTGTAGTCCTCTGCAGCGGCCGCTGGTTCGACTCCCGCCTTCGGCCCTTTGCTGCATGTCATCCCCTCTCTCTCTGCCCGTTTCCTGTCTCCTCTTCAGCTATCACTATCAATAAAGGCACAAATGGCCAAAAAAATAACTTAAAAAAAAAACAAAAAACATATCTATGAGATTATCTTGCTAGTTAGCTAGCATTTTGTTAACATTAGCTACCTTAAGATGTGACTATATTTATGTGTGTTTTACAAGTCTTCCAACAACATCTTTGAACCATCTTTAAAATGTGGTTTTCTTTTCAACACAGATGAGCACAAAGCATAGCTCAGTACAACAGGAAAGGACTAAGTTCACTGAGGGCAGGTACCAAGGTTGCTCAACTGCTATTGGAGCACAGAGCGAAAAGGGGTGGGTCAACTTTCTGAGATGAAACACTTTAAATTAAAAAAGTCCTTTTCAGTTCTCCCTAACTGCTTACTACCCAATCTGAAAGTTACTCTCATAGTGTGACCTGTATCTGGACAAAATAATTTAGGTGCAAAAGAACACAGTGATTGGATTAGCCCGACTATATTAGCACTCTGATCCAAGTGCTTATCAATATCAGGTGTAAATATCTGTGCTCAGATGTCGTAGATAAATAAAAGGTGTAAAGGTAGTCAGAAAGTTTGTGGGTTTGACACCAGAATTTAATACAACATGTTGTTTTTTTAATCGTTTTTTGACAAACTGCTTGAAAATAATTTTAAAGGCACCTTCCAGACTTTCCCCTTGAGGTGGAGTAGATCCAGGCTCAGCATAGCTGTCTGCCAGACTGGCCCAGCGGGAAACCCATTTGGGTCCTTCCAGACCTGCAGCATGAGCAGCTGGAACCTGGACAACAAGACAGCATGATGAGGGACATCAGACAAGAGAGAGACAACAAGACTTGACAGAGTAAAATATGTAACAGGACAAACTGAGGGAATAACAACACCAGTCTGCATGCACTGGGATCAGAACATGCTACACAGGTGTTCTCCCAGGTTCTGGTTCAGTTGTTTACCTGTATGGGGCCTGTTGGGGGGCCGCTGAGAGCAGCTGGGATAAAGCCATGCAATGGGTCCACAGTGCTACCATCGCTAGGCAGGTTAGCTTGCTCATCCTTGCCATCATTTATTACAGGTCTATACACTCCTGTGCTCACACCACTGTACTCTGGAGAGTCGAGGACACCAAACACCTGTCGGAGCACAGGGCATGCATGAGGAGGGGGGGCAGGACCACAGCAACAGGAAGGAGCAAGAAGGACAAGAGGTGTCATGCATCCCTACAGCGACTTAAAACACACTCTAATACATCCTCTCACCATTCATGTAATTAAATAAGTCTAAAGCAATAATTAAATAACCCCAAAACACCTAACCAAGGTTAGCTGTTCATGAATTTCATGATACTGGCTTCTTTTGAAGGGTTGTATTTCCTGCAGGTAACCTCTAACTGTGACTTATCACACGAGACCACAGCATTCAGCCATACCGAGTCCCAAATTCAAATGTGATAACGGTACTACAGAAAATTAATATTTACACCTCTTTTTCCGAGGGTATGTCGAGGTTGTTTTTTTCTAAAAGACCCCAAACACCCCCTGATTAAGAGTAACAGAGGCATAAACACAGTTTAGAGCTTTTTCACTTGTTGAAACTAAACTTTGTGCATCTTGCTGTGGTAGATAAACAGTTCACATATAAATCTAAATTTACATAATTTCCCTGTGCTGGCTTCATATTACATATAAAAACTGCATATTGTTATTTTGAGGATTTTATTGCCTTTACAAAGTGTCAGTCATCAGCATTGTCTGTTCTGATTGGTTCAGTCTTTACACAGGACAGGAGATGCAGGCTCTTCCTTTTAACACAGACACTTGGCAATTGACTCTTCCTAAGTCCCGCCCCTTTTTGATCTGTGCTCCAACAACAGTAAAGCAACTTTGCCCTTTTCTATTTCCTGCACTTAGATATGCTGTACTAAATGGTTAAGAGATTGTAGCTAAGCTAACATAGCTAAAGCTAAGTAACTAGGGACAAAGAAAGAAGCTAACACCTGCACAAGTGGGATTGAAACGTTGTCTACTGAACTTTTGTGGCAAGTGTGGAGGTGTTAGCTTCTTTCTTTGACACTGTCTCTGTTTGACATGTACCTCTGTGATATGCTTATAATTACTTGTCCTTGACTATCATATTTACGTATCTAGCTAAATAGCGAGCTAATGATTGGTCTAGCTACTTAAGCTAGTGTTTTGCTAACATTAGTTATCTTAAGATGTGATTATAACCCAAATATGTGTGTTTTACAGGGGTTGAGCTCAGGAAGGATCAATTGTGGACTGTGGACAGGGCATGGAGGATCCTATTGGCTCAAGTGAGCTGTCAATCAAAAGGTCAGAGTGCAGACACCATTTTGATACCAAGATATAATATCTACATGCTAACTCAGACTTTGACAGATATAAACGGAAGATTAGAACATCTGCCAGCTCATTCATGGAGTTTGTGGGTAGTTATCGATGTAATCATGTGTTTCGGACTGTGTGTTAAATCAGTGGGACCTTTGATAATGTAACTGGATCATTTTAGTTAGAATTTTATCGACAGTTGGAGTAATGTGAGGCTTCAGTGGGAAGCAGCGGTGACTGGTGAGCTGCTGTCGGTGAAGATATTGTCATGTGCCAGTTTGGCAGACATGGCCCAAGCAGAGTAGAGACTGACCCCTGGTGGTGAACACAGTGCACTACAATAAATTGCCTCACTACAGTATCTCTGTATCAGTTTAATAGAAGGAGGACCATCTGTATTTATGACCCTCAGACGTTCTAGACACACAATGTACTGTAATGCATTGATACTGCCCAGGCTTAGTCCTTTCTACCCATCACTGGTCAGAACATCAGCTGTTTGAACCCTGAACTCTGTGCTGGGTCCTGGTCTACCTTTATGGCCTCTGAGAGTTCACCTGATCAATCATGTTGCGAGCCTCCTCCACCTCTTTGTCCTGTGACTCCGTCTCTATAGTGTAGGTCCCCGCATCACTCAGGCTGTCGTCCTCCTCATTCCTCACCATTCTCTGGGAACATTTGGGGTCTGTTGCACGGACACCCAGGGGCATCATGGGGGACATGGGAGGCCCAGAGGAGTGGACAGGAGAAGCAGTCTGGCCAGCAGCGTTGGGGGGGACTGAGGACTTTGAGACTGCTGTAAGCTGTAAGGGGGAGGTGGGGTAGGAGACTGAGGATGGTGCTGGAGGCTCCTGGGGGGAGGGGATTCTTGCATTAGGAGGCGACACCATCACTGGTGGTGCAGACATTGGGGGAGGGGACATCTTGTCCCTCGTTGGGGAGGAGTCCTGTTGACCAGAATCCTTCAGGAACTCTGCAGCAAACTCCTGGGCGAGCTTGGATTTCTTCCCGACGCTGCCGAAGGGTCTGATGATGATGCCCGAGGAGGAGCGAGAGGAGGAGCCAGAGGAG
>JAJHUR010113938.1:1615-6615 GCA_027495735.1 Lutjanus campechanus | reverse complement strand
TCCATCCATCCATCCATCCATCATCCATCATCCATCCATCCATCCATCCATCCATCATCCATCCATCCATCCATCATCCATCCATCCATCCATCCATCCATCCATCATCCATCCATCATCCATCCATCCATCCATCCATCCATCCATCATCCATCCATCCATCATCCATCATCCATCATCCATCCATCATCCATCATCCATCCATCCATCATCCATCCATCCTCACAGATGACAGAGTTTCTCACCCAGTCAGTGAAGGAGACACCAGCCACCCTCCAGAGAAAACACATTTTTGCTGTTTGTATCTGTGATCTCATTCTTTCAGTCGTGACCCCTTCATGACCATCGGTGAGAGTAGGAAAGAAGATTGACCAGTAGATCCAGATGTTCTGGCTCAGCTCTCTTTTCATCACAGTGGTCTGGAAAATCAATATGACTCCCACTGCTCTGATTCTCTGGACCATCTGACGCTCCATCACTCGAGAACAACCCTGAGATACTTGAACTCCTTCACTTGACGAGATTCTGTAACACTGTTTTCTTGTGAAACTCCAGCTGTGTTTTGTGGACAAAAAAACGGAACCTGACCTTCAATCAGCATGAAGGTGAGAAGATAAAGACTGAATTTTCTTTGTTGGGTGAACTATTCCTTTAAAAAGTGACCTGTTTAAAGATTAAAATGAACAGGCACCTACCTTGACATATTTCGATATGTAACACCTAGTAACACCTTAGCAACCAACTAGCTACGACTCAGCAACAACTCTGAACAACTTAGCACCCATGTATTAGTCTTATGATCTTTATATTTATCTTTATGTCTGTTTGGCTCAGATTGCTGCATCGTCGTCCTCTGGATTGTAAAAGTTGTGTCTCTCACCTGCAGCATGAGCTCGCAGTCCTCTCGACCCACAAAGATCATCTCTTTGGGGAGACGGTGTCGAGTGCCCGAGCTGCTCACCAGGAACCATGATGTCACACTCATCTTCACAGGCCTGCTGGGAAACCCCAGAGCATCCTGGGAAACGGAGGACAGACGGGTGTTAGAATGTTACAGGGTGTTCCAGCTGTCAGCTGATACACTGAGTGTCACCAAACAGTACATTTATCTTTGTTTTAAAATATATTTTTAATGTAAATGTTGGTCCTTTAAAGTGTCTCAGATGATTTAATCAGGCATAAAAAGGGTCAGCTGAACCCTGAGGACCCCGTCTCACTTCCTGGTTTAAAAAAGACGGGAATCCTGCTCAAACTCTGGTAAACTTTATGTTTTTAAACAAACTCATTCAATAATAATAATATCAGATGTGTCTCAACCAGAACATGTCGACTCTGTCGTCCTTCTGAATCAAAGTTAAATAAGAATTATGGTTTAAAAAGGTGTATTCTGATGAACATTAAGAGACTCTGAGACACTTTAAAAAATAAAATGGCTGCTCACGATGACGACACTGTGACATGAAAACATGAAAACATTTTGTCGACGTCTACATTTAATAAAACATTTAATCAGCAGGAGGTTTAACAGACGAGAGTTTGATCTTTAAAATATATTTTACAGCAGAACTGAAGAGTAAAAATCACAATACAGTTTTCAGGAATGAGTGAAACAATATCACTCTTTTTTCAATAAAGTTTGACTTTTAGATTAACGTGTATCGTTTGGATCACGAGTCAGAAAACAAACCTACAAACAACAACAACAACAATTATAATATTAATAATAATATGAGTGTAGTCTGATCTTTATGTGACACTGTGCATAAATACAGAGTTAAAAAACAATGAACTACTCAGACAATCTTAAATATTCAAATCTTCCAGTAATCTGACTGATGGTTCCTCAAAATGAGCAGAGAGGTCAGAACAGAACAAAACCACAGAAGAAGAGAAGCAGCAGCAGCAGATTATCTGCAGAGATGATAACAGATCACACACACGCACACACACACACACACAGAACTGAGCTGCAGTTTGTGTCTCTGGTTTCAGTCGATCAGCAGTTTGAGCTCCACTGAACTCAGATCAGTTTGACGTATGAATCAGAGATCTGCGGGAGAACCTCAGGGATCAGAGCTCGGACCCTCGATGATTTCTCTGAATGATGCGCAGCAGTTGGTTTACGGATGTACGCTGGCGGTGCTGTTACTTCTGTAGCACCTTCTGCTGCTGCCAAACTAACAAACTGCTCGGCCAAGATGGGGACTCCCTAAAAACTTGGTGTTTCACCCGAGTGGGCGTGGCCTTACAGGATGCAGCTCCGTGACCTCATCAGCCAGTTATCTGAATATATGACAAAAAGTTGGACTGTGTGGGAAAGTAAAAGCTAATGTTATTTGGGGCTGAATAATACACACATACAGAATAGGAAATGTTAATTTGATGTTTGTGAGCCTGTTTGGGCAAAATACCACAAACAGTTCCTTCAGGATTTCACCGGCTTTTTTGGAATTGTTGTGGCAACTCCTGCCTGATTTTACAGCAGCTTTTCTTTTTAAAAATGTGACGTTTTTAGATACTTTTGGTGATGAATCTGGAGGACCAAGAGAAAAATACAAAAAAACGTTGTAATTCTTTGGTATAATTCATTAAAAATCTAAGGCAACTTGTTCCAGGGAGAATAAAACTGAACTCTGAACCAAAAAGGTTCACGATTACAGAAATTAACTTGTAGATGAAGAAGTTCACCTGCTGAGTTTTACACAAAGAAACAAAATATTTTTGGAGCTCAAACTCAGACAAAACATCACAAAATGATTTGTGATGTGCAGGACGTTGGTAAAAGCCAATAACAGTGACAAATGTTGTCATGTGACAAACTAAAACAAAGTAAATATTAAAGCAGAGTCGGTAAATTGAGACGAACATGATGATGTTTGTACAGACGGCTGCTGTGATTGGTGGAATTGGTGGTGATTTGTGATATTAGAGCAAAGGATGATTTTTACACATTCTGAGTGTTTTCATGAATCTGAAGTAAACAAAGATGTTTCCTGAAGTCTAGAGAAGAATGTGACGCCGCTGCAGCTCCACAATATTTCATTTAAAATGAAATATTTGCCATCTGGTGATTTGAAAATTGCATCAGACCATATTGTGATTCTGATCAAATTTCAAGTTCATGCAGGATTCATGGGGATTAGTTGAATCTGTGTGAATTGTTGTGATCTGTCTGAACAACAATGTCACAATACAAACCTCACATCTGAGTATATTTGTGTTGTTGTCGGTTTATTTTATCGTATTTTATTTAGTTCAGGGGTGTCGAGTTTATTCACATATCTTCTCTGTCACTAAGTGTTTCTCAATCAGAAACCACAAACTCATCATCATCATTAAACCACTGACGTCCTTTTTTCATCTCTGTAATTCTTTTAAAAAGTTCTTATCATTTTATTAATTTCTTTAATCTCACACCCTCCATCATCGAGCTCCACTCATTTTAATACGTTCATAACCAGACGAAGTCTGCAGCTAACAGTTATTATCATCAATGTTAATATAAATGTCCAAATGTTCCACATGTTTGTACAAGATTGTAACAGGATTAATTAGCTGATTCATCATTTTCAGTCATTTTTAAAATAAATAAAGTTTAAATTCTGATTTCAGTTTATTAAATGTGAATATTTTCTGCTTTCTTTCCTCTCTGACAGTAAACTGAAGATCTCTGACTTGTGGACAGAACAAGACATTTGAGGACGTCATGTTGGACTTTGAGAGACATTTTCTGACAAACTTTAATTTAACAAGATGAACCTGTGATTATAACCTGCAGTCAGTAACACTGTGACTTTAATAAAAATATGATTCATTGTTTTTATTTACGTTCTACACGATGTTTGTAACGTTCAGATTTGTCACATGTTCAGATACATTAAACACAGATTTATTTATTTGACAGATTCTTGAGGAGCTCCGAGCTCATTTTCATCTGTTGACCCTAAATTTACACTCACATCTATAAACTGTTCGACCTGTTAGTCATCACATCACGTGACCTGTGTGACGATGCAGCCTCTTTAACCTGACAGGTCAACCTGTTCACCTCCGTGACGTCATCACCACCATCAGCACCTTCATCATCATCCTCACCATCATCATCAGTATCATGGTCCACCTGAACCGAGCCACACCCGGGACAACACACACACACACACACACACACACTGTGGATGATGATGAACCGGATCGTCACAAACATCCCGCCGGGCCTCCGCGCTTCATCCGCGGCTGCAGCCGGACAGGAGGAGCCGCAGACCGAGGACAGAGACAGACAGACAGACAGACAGACAGACAGGTCTGTCCTCCTCCTCCACGCCCTGCCCTCCTCCTCCTCCTCCTCCTCCTCCTCCTCCTCCTCCTGCAGCTCTTACCTCCGCTCCAGATGCTGCCGCTCCGCCGCGCCTCTCCGCAGATTAAAGCCGGGACTGACGCGCTGAGAGGCGGACAGATCATGAGAGACGTCCCGGTGAGGAGCGGGTCGGTACCGGGGGACGGATCAGACGGACAGACGGTCGGTGGTGATGCTGCTGCTGTTATGGCATCTCATCTCATCTCCGTCTCCTCCTGACGCACCAGCTGCCACCCGCTGCGTCAACACGCACCGCCGCACCGGACAGGAAGCCTTCAAAATAAAAGCCTCAGACTAAAGAAATAATGGACTGATAATATTATAAAGGTGAAATTCAATATTCATTACTGAACATTTACAGGCAGGAAGTCATGCTTTGTTCTCTTTTAGGAGGGGAGACCAGGGCCAATTGTAACATACTCATTTCCTCCAATCAGAAACAAGCAACAGTGATGACGCTCATTCTGTGCATTTAAATAAAAAATTTAAACTGACATCAGTTTTAATCTCGGGGTTCTTGGTGAACATGAACATGCTATGCTAACATAGCAGCTGTGAGCTAGCGTTCAGGATGTTATCACATGGTCCAGTGTAAACAACAGTTTGTCTAGTTAACACTCAAACAGCTGTCTCATCTCCTCGATCA
>JAJHUR010113937.1:2132-20270 GCA_027495735.1 Lutjanus campechanus | reverse complement strand
AGAGTGATCACTCTAATGCCTTACTACCAAATGAATTTGACTTTATTGTCAGTATTTAGAGGATGCCTGAATGAATAAAATGTAAGTGGTGGATGAAATTGTACTTATTCTATCGATGCAGTTTTGTTGATTGTATTATAATTCTTTCTTGCCCATTGTTAAATTGTACTTGGTACTGTCTCTGTTCTTGCTGTTACTATGTACTGAAAAAAACAATAAATATATTGTGCAAAAAGAAAGAAAAAACAAAAGCTACCTGAATAGGGTGTACTTACAAAACTAGTTAAAATAAAATAAAAATGTACAGGAATATTAGATAGACATGATGAAATCATAGATTTATTACCTGATTCTGAGGCTGTAGTAGCAGAGGTGGAAATGCTGAACACCTTGGGGTGAGAGGGCGGCTGTGGACACAGACCCTCCCCGCCAGCTCCTCCCCCTAGCAGGGGTGCAGTCTGGGAAAATGAATAGGACCGGCGCTTGCGAGGGTTCTCCTCGTCGTAGAACTCGATCATAAAGGCAGTTCGGGAGCCAGTTGCTCTGGTCCCACTCACTGTTATGTTCCCCACTCCTGTTCCTCCTGCTCCTCCTCCCACGTGGCTGTGTGCTGCTTTTAGGCGCTCCTCGAGGGCGTGGCGGCGGTTGGCGAAACGCAGGCCCAGTCCATTCTCTGAGTCGCTCTGGGTGCCATCCTCATGTTTGCTGCCTATCAGTACACAAAAAGAGAGTACACTATGACAGTAGTCCACATTACAATGTATTAATATGTCTGATATTTACAATTCACAAGTGAATAGATCTGTTTGCTTACCTGCAATACTGTAGGCTTAAATCAAACTATTTATCAATTTACCATCACTGACCTTATATTGTAACATCATAACAGATGAACACAACAGTAACATAGCAACACACAACAGCTGGTTTGCATCCAAAAAGCCATAAATCCATACGGCAATATTGTGCAGTACAACAATGTATTTGTTCAAATGTTTTCTCAAAATAAGCGACCAAGAAAACAAAGAAGAAGAAAAAAGTCCCATATAGACCACAGCACAGAACCACATCTTTCTGAAAGCATATCCAATGTGGATACTGCAACAAGAAACAAACGTTAACGTTGCTAACCTTTACAGCCTGAATCCAACGATAAAACTATCACAATGCCTGCTTTACCTACCACTTTACAGCTACTTCTACATTTTGATCAGTCTGGGTTGAATCAGCATGTCCTCTCAGTGTTGTACCAAGGCAGACAGTGTGCCATGCTAATCCAGACATGCCACCCACACGGTTACTGGCCCTGCCTACTGGCAGTAAGAGTGAGCGGCGAGGGGGAGGGGAGGAGGAGAGCATGGAGGGGGAAGTGGAGTAGGAGACTGGATGAGAGTAGGGGGGGAAAGGGCTTCAGGGATGGAGGAGGAGGGGAGCTGAAAGAAGGCTGGGAAAGAAAGCGGGGGGCTGAACTAGGAAGGAGGATGGGGGGAAGAGGAAAAAAGGAGGGTAGATAAGAAAGGAGAGAAACTGGATTAAGTGGGAGAAAAAAGAAAAGCCAGACAGAGAGAAACAGAGAGAGGGAATTTTCAGCTGAAGGAGGTTCAGGATGTAGTATATTGTCACTAGAGTTGACAGCCACTAACACAAGCAGCCTGTCAGTTAACGAGCCAACAGTCAGGTGTCAGAGAGAGAAGGGGAGGAAACACCACATAACTACTGTTGTGGATAACCGGATGAAAACACTTTACTTCACACACAATTTTTATAAATCATTGCACAGGTCTGGATCCTGGAGGATGCATATACTATCACTCCCCCCCCCCAACTAATAAACACTCAAAAAGAAACTATGTTATTTAAAAGATTTTATACACTAGCATCACTCCATTCTCTGTAGTCTACATCCGTCCCAGTTAACAGCAAACCAATTAAATGAATTAACCTCTTCACATTCTATACAGTATGACACTTAACACACAGTAACATTTTAATTAATGTGAATAGCCAAGTGGTGATATTCAAAGCTGTTTTTACAGCAGCCACAGTGTGCAGGAGCTGGATCAAGTACTAGAGGTGGACTGTCTTCCACAAGAAAAGAGGACAAAGTGCTTCCATGGCTGAGTGGACTACAGTTGTTTGCCTGGGGAGCTGTCCACACACTGTAACTCTGAATCAGTCTGATGCTCTCTCTGTCTGATGTCACTTTCTTCCCTCTTTCTCGATTTATATTCACCAGTATCTGAACTGAAAGTTAATTTTGGACAGATTCTGATTTTCAGTCTTTTTAAGAACTATAATTGACAGCATTCACAAATATTTCTGCAAATTTACTTGTACAATCAAATCGGATATTGATAATAAAACACTGACTATTAACTTATAACTTTTAACATTTTCTCCAAAAGTGCTCCCTCCTGGTTATAGCCCAGCCTTATATATTAATCTTATTATATTAAGATTATGTACTTGATCGGATGACGGATGTATACAAACCAGAGACAGATGCTGTGCAACGGTTTGCTGTAGTGAAGCTTTGCAGTGAGAAAAACATAAGGAGATGTTAAACGAGTCTGCATGATAAAATGTTTGAGGAGACACATCAACACGGGTTGTTTATTCTTCAGCAAGAACAGGAGGTGAAATTTCAACTGTCAGTCTGTGAACAGCAGTCTGCTGCTGGCTAACATTAGCCTGAAAAGCTGAAAGTTTACTGTTCTTTGGTGACACCGTTGGCTGCTCGGCTGCCCATCTTCTTGTAGACTGTCTGTTTTGTTTTTGTCCTGTTCTTGGAATCTATCACTAATGCCAACTTCACACAAGCATGTTTGTGTGTGTGTGTGTGTGTGGCTGTGAACATCGCATTTGTGGCTATGACGTTGTGGTCAGCGTGTCTGCTGCGTGCATGACGTGACCACTGTGCGGAGCATGTGTGTGAATTTGATTGGCACAGAACCGCTGATGCTGACCAGCAAAAATGACAGCAACAATTGGCAAGATGTAACATTTGTCCAATTTAGGCAAAGGTGATATATCATTATATCACATTATCAATATCAAAAAACAGTATTCAGTCGGTGCACTTAAAAGGGGTAGACCTGGGTGATAAAATGATAGCGATATCCATTGACAACAGACACGTCATCAATATCAATAAGAAAATACTTTGATAAAATGTTCGATATACTTAAATGTGTTAAATGCAAACAAGCATGAGAGCAGATAATGAATACAGCCCGGCTCACAAACAACCTGGTTTAACAGACAAACCCCAAGTGTGCTCCCTTACTGGCTCATAAACAGCCCGTCATATCCCCAGCTGCTACAAGTGACACGCGAATAACCAATGATTTAACAGGTGTGTTATTCGATTGCCCCATTAACATGTGAGACAACACAAAAAGTGTGCCAAAATGAGTGCAGAAGAAAAGGACAGGTCAGCTCGACAGTATGGCAGTTTTTTGCTTTGTAAGATGAACAACTATCAGAGGGTGAGGGGCTGAACTGCTGCGCCTTTGCGTCGAAAAGAACCAGCTGAGTTGGAAGGGCTGGAAAGCGTTGCTGATGAGAGGGACATCATGCTCACCCTGCTGCCATTATGACCCAACCCTGGATAGGCGGAAAAAAAATTGATGGATGGACGGAGAAGTATCACAACACCGCCACATTTAAATTGTGTAGGAATACCATCCTACCATCCTGACCAAGACTGGTGAGAGATCAAACTTTTTCATTTTATCCCCCCAGCTGCTTCCACCCTTTGCAGTACACAACATATCATCAGTCATGTCAAATTTGTCATTTTATTTAGCTAATTTAATGGTCTGCAGAGTGGCAGCCGCTGCTCAGTGACACACTTTTATTCAGCAGCACAGTACAGACACTTACTGTAGCCGGAGGATGGTGCACTGAGCTGGAGGTGGACTGAGAGGAAAATAATCTACAGAGCCAGATTTATTCACATCTAACACGGTGAATTAAGGATTTATTTCAACCAAATCAGAGCTGGTGATTGCTGCAACAGTGAAAAGACTAATGAAGATGGTTTGGGTAAGTTTTACATATTTTTTCTGTTGAGCTTGAATGAAGTGCATTTTACAATCAGTTAACAAAGCAATTAAACTAATCTTAGTTCAGTAAAAGGGAGAAACTTTGTATTTTTCTGTTTTAAAAGGAAAATAGCTGTAAAAATGTTTAATTTCTTGCCACTTTGTGAGTTTATTTTGTTCGCTGAACATATTGAGCGTACGTAGCATACATAACATTGCGAACATGATGCTGACACATCTCCCAGCTCAGCAGTCACTGGTTGATGGGCTGTCAGTGGTGGAAAATTTCAACATGTCGCTCAACCCAAGTTTACAGTCTCTCATACTGTTGCACTGCTCTATGTACAATGAGGCAGCTAAAAAACAAGTCCTGAAACCAACCACTTAATTTCTCCCACCAGTTAGCCACCAGCTCAGTGTGCCAGGTGATACAAAAATATAGATTTATATTTCCCCATATTTCACAAGTGCTCATTGAAATTGTATCTTTGTGCATTTTTGTCTACCTGTTTTATCCACTTACTGTAATGCGCACTGACTGACAAAAAAGAGCAACTGCTCTACTTGAAAAATGTCAATTGACTGAGGGGTTTCTGACAGATGGTTTGAATCTTTGACTTTCTGGGAGCAGCCCTGGTCTCTCAAAAGTCCCCAAACTTTATTAAAGTACAATATTAAATTGTTGGACTACTCCTTTAATGTTTCTACGTTGGTGTATCACAATGGCTCTGAGTGTGCAGCTCATTTGTCCCATTCCAAAATCCACCTCCTCAAAATTTCCTGTCTTTTATCACTGTTTGAAATGTAATAAAGAATACATTTCATTAAAAACAAGAAAAAAAAAACAGCATTAATGGAATGAGAAAGGAAAGCAGCAGAGCGTTACAGTAGCTTGAAAAGATCAGCAGATAAGCAGACAGAGAGAGGCAGGTCTTTTATGCTGCATGGCCCAGACAAAGAACCCGTTGGCAGGGCCAGAGGAGAACAGAGGTATCTGTGAGAGTCCAGCGCTCTGCCCCGCTCGCCCCACCATGACTCACAGTGGAGCTGGCCTCTGCCTCCACCGCTGGCTGTGCGCACACACACACACACACACACACACACACACACACACACACACACTGAGCGCAGGACACAAGGATGCACTTACTTAACATGCATGCACAGCCGCACAAACAGACAAGCAAACATGCAAGCATACATTGAATTGTACTGTCTGTATGTGAGCATACAATTCAGTACAATATGCACACGCAATGAGCAAGTTCAACCCCTGTGTATCTATTACAGAGCTTCAACAACTAATTGATTATTAAATTAATCTACAACTATTTCGATAATCTTAGTTAGCTTTACTCCTCTCTGACAGTAAAGTGAATATCTTAGGGTAGTGGACTAATCAAGACATTTGAGGACATCACCTTGGACTTTGATCTACACTTTTCATAATTTTCTGACATTTTATCGACCAGACAACTAATAGATTAATCAGATAAACAATCGATAGATAAATCAACAATAAAAAATATTTGGAATCATGGAATCATGAATCAAAATCACAAAAAATAATCCTGCAATCCCAATTACATTTAAGATCACACATTTATACCCTCATACTGACCAGAATGCACAGATGTTAAAATAACACACACACTTCCTATTTCAACATCAATAGAAATAACAGACAGTATAAAGATGTATCCTCTGCATTGCTCCTTACAGTAGGAAGATAAAGACTCACCTTGATGTTAACAAATCAAAAGCTTTGGCTCAGTTGCCTCCTCGCTAAACCTCTGCCTCATTCTCTGCTCAGTACCTCTATGACACACCCTAAGCACATCTCACACGCCTCTTCTTCTCCTCACACATGCTGCACCGCTCGTCTGCAGATCAGTCCTGAGCATGTCTCAAACACACACACACAGCAAACACAGACACGACGGATTTCAGCCACACAAATCCACATGTGAGCGGCACATGCTGCACACACGCCCTCAATCAGCACTGAGATGCGTCTCTCACACATGCTCCCGCAGCCTTCTCACACACAGACACAAAGAGATGATCACTGCTAGTTTTTGCTATTTGGAATTGCATGTCTCTGTTCTCTCCCTGGCATCATTTGCATCACTGTTACTATAACAACTATCTACCGAAAAGTCCTCTCTCCTCATTTGCTGCCTCCCTTTCCGCTTTCACCGCAGTCCAGGCAACAAGCCTCTTCTCCCTCCCTCTCCTTCCTGCCTTTCTTTGTCCAATCATCTTTGCTGTTATTGCTGCAAATGCTGCTCTCAGCGTTACAGTGAGGCTCTCCCGCCTTGCTCACCCTCTCACACTCTACCTGCTTTTTCACACCTCACATGGTCGCTACCGACATCAGCAGACAGCTTTCCATCCAGCTGTCCACCTGCCCTCTATCCATCCCTCTTTGTCCTCTCCTCTTCTCTCCACCCTTCCTTTATCTGTCTTCTGTGGTTATTCTTGGTTTTCCTCCCTCGACTCATCATGTCACTCTCTATGCCTCTGTCCTGCTGTCAAGGCCCTCTGGGATGTAGCTTGAGACACACTGTCGAAGGACTTCAACACTGATGTAATTTTATCTTTAGCTACATGCTTCCACTCGCATTAATTGAACAGTTGCACAAGACATTGTAGCATTTGCATGCCTTGTAATAAAATATATAATCTTTAAAAATTGGAAAGTCAGAAAACCCCATAGTTTTAGCTTAAACAAATGACTCGAGGAATTTTTGAACCTTGTAAGCATGGAAGCAGCTGCATCATCTCTGATAGTCTTCAGCAGGGAAAGGACTGCCTTATGGGACACAATAAGGTCATTTCTGGACTCTCAGCATCTAGCCCTCTCTTCTCTGTAATATAACAAGGTCATTGCTGGTCATATAATACCCATTATATCAATAACCATCTTGTTTGCTTCTGCATAGTAATGTTTAATTGTATAAGTAAGTGAATTAATTAAAGTATATATATATATATATATGTGTTGGAAGAAATCATGTAATGTTGGTTGATCTTGTGGTTCTATGTACTTCTATGAATACAAAAAGTGTTAAATAGAGACATGCAAAAACAAAATAAATTTTCACTGTGACCCTCCCCTACCCTTTTCCCTCTGCCTTGTCTGTATAGTAACCATGTCAGTGCATTGTCTCATTGTTATTCTTGTGTGTCTGTTTATTCTTGAAAATCTATAATAAAATTTGAATTAAAAAAACAAAACATGTCAGCCACAGTCACTTCCTTGGTCTTGTCTGATTTCCTTCTCTTCCTTCACTGAATACCACGGGCAATCTGCTGCAACTTCAGTTGGAAAACCTGCAGTGTCTAGTGGTCTCAAAGTCAGTCAGTCAGACAGTCAGTTAGCAACATAATCATCCATCAGGTGAGCCACTCTGTCAGCCAGTTGACATGTGTGTAGTACTAACTCCATCTAATGAATTAACTTCACTGCTTCCCACTCCTGCATCAAAGATTTCCATTTTCATCAGCTCCTGTCTGCTGGTCCCTCCCCTCACACATGTCAACGACATCATAAATTGACCTCCATTTAATTAAGTCATAACCAGCATGTAGTCTGCCCTAGCCTAGCTTACCATCAAACTTAAACTCTCTTTATTGGCAGCACTTAGCACTGCCTAGTCTGGCTCATTCTCACAAAACACCCTGGCAGCAAGAGCCTACTCAGCAGATGGCTGATTGCAGGTAAAGAGAACAAAGAAATGCAGACAGGCATGCAATTTACAGTCATGGCAATCTCAAACCTTACCCCAAGGATACATAGCAACAAGCCCGTAGAGGTAAACAGAGATTAATTAGATATCCACACTGACAGTGCAAAACAGAAAATCAAACCTAAAGCCCCATCTATAGCTCTTGTAGTCAAGCATTAACTGCCATTAAGTAGTATACACATAGAGTATGTGCTCCTCACTGGGTAATATGTCTGTAAATGGTGAAAAAGTGAAATTCAGTGGGGGGCTGGACTATGTTACCCATGCTAAGCCTCGTCATTGGATGTCAAAGCAGTAGAAGAGCAGATAGGGGTTTAAATGTTTCTGTCTGCTAGCTGCTAATCCCTTGGCATGGTTACCACAGCCAACAACCCACGTTCCAAACAAAGAATAAAACCAGTTTTCACACAGCATCAAGAGACAAATGGGAAATTGAGACAGAGTGTAAAATATATCTTGAAACATTAAGGTATGGCACTAGTAGTATGATGATAATTCTGGTGACATAACTGAGAACTCACAAGGGAATATTATAATCATTGTAGAGTGTAAATGGGAATCTTTTGTGAGAGAAAAGAGGAAGGAGAGATTATCAAGGAAGAAGTAGATAACCAGAGAAGTGTACAAAAAAAACCCTTCCGAAATGTTAACAGAAAACAACCTCTACCTTTTAGCCTTTTGAGATGGACTGGCACGTCGCTCTTAATGCTTTTGCTGTCGTCCTCCGTCGACTCACTGCGCACCAGAGTGGGGTCGTTCTGGGCCAGCCAATCGGCCACCTTGCTCTCCGATGCCATCATAGCGGCTTGCAGTGTGCTCAAGTCCCTGCCTCCTGCTCCTCCGCTTCCTGCTCCACTCCTCTTGGAGCGAGATCTGTGGTGGTCGGGTGTGAACTTTGACACATGGTCTTTAATGGTGACTTTCCCAGGAGAGGTGTTGTCAAACTCTATGGTGAAGGAGGCGTGACCTTGAGCTGTGAAGCAGACATTGCAGTTTTGTTACTGTGTCAGTCAGTGTCAGAGTACAACTAAATATAGTAGTGCTAAGTGAAGCACTTTTAAGAAATGGATATGTAACTGTAACTTCATGGCATAATTAACTTATGGAAATATACAATACATTTTAATATGGTCAAATCAGCTGAACAGTTTCTGTTGCAGAATGACTGCTGCTCTGTTTGTGCGGAACAAACAGTGACCACTTCCCTTTTTCTCTTTGTGCTCTAAAGGATTCTAACCACACAGAAAGGCCTATTTGATGTGTACAATAATTATTGTAAATATACAAATTGTACTAATCTCACAAATTAATGCAGCAGTGATTTACCATCTCTCCTGTTATTCTTGTTGTATTGACTTTGCCTTTAAACTCTAAAGAGAAAAACTGTTCACACAAATTTAATTTTATTTACAAGGAATCAGAATAAATGAACTGTATACTTCACCTGTAGTGGTGTGAGTGGCGGTGCCCTCCGTGTCTTTGGTGGGAATCTCATGGATGCCATTATTGGCCATGTGACCCTCCTTGGTAGGGATCTCAAAGTAACTGGAATCGTGGGCCGAGGAGGCATGAAGGTTGTCCTCTTTAGCTTTCTCCCCTCGACGTGCCTCTTTGCTGTCTGTGGTTGAAAAACACGTTGTTGGTGATGTTACTAAGGTTAATGATTTCAAAAATATTAATGTTTATGAGCACTATTTAAAGAAACGATTTTCAAAGAAATCTGGTTTAAACTTTATAAGTTGAAACCACTGACAGATATGAGGATGAACAGCATGAAGCCAAAATATCTTGATCACCCCCTGGTGACTGGCTGGTCATAAACCCTGCTTGATCCATGTTAGCAGATAGGACGGGCCAAACTAAAACATCAAAGTACACATGGCTTCTGATAAGTTTGGTTTTAATTGGTTAGGTGATGCTATAAAAAGTGGGTTTTATGTTATGATTGACAGTTGAGCTCTGGTCGTGATTGAGTTGGCCCAGCTATGTGGGAAGGAACATAAAAGCACAGCTTCAACTCCGATCACTACTGCGCAGACTCTGGCTCCAGATAACATCCCCAGTGAAATATGGCAGCACTCGTATTTTAGCTTAATTTTTGTACAGTCAGAAGAAGTGGAGAAGTCATCCACCTTTATAAATATCAGTGGTTTAAACAGATAATATATAACAGATCTGTATGACTTTTATAACAAAACGGTGTAATGTCTGATGAAAATTGGGTACATGAGTGTTATCGCTTAACTTATGAGTTGTCATAAGTGCGTCAGTCTGTCACAGCTTCTATCTAAATCTTGAGCATTTGTTAGTTTAATAAAACTGTGACATAACATCCCAATGCTACAATGTCACACTGAGAGATGAATAAGGGGATTTCATTATGAAAAGTCGAAAAGTGAAAGGTCAATCTCGGCTCAAAACCAATTCAATCATGTCCTCTCCTCAGCAAGTGTGTTTAACCATTTATCCAAATTACTGTCTCCTGGCCTCTAGGGGAGGATGCAGCCCTACATACAACAAATACTACCAATACATGCACATATACGCTCTGTCCGTCTTCGCTCTGTCTCTCATAAAGATATACACTAAAACACACACAAGTCACGTAAGTCATGTAGGATGACAAGAAGTGCTGGTACAGCTCTTTAAAACCTGCTTTGGGGCGCTCACAATATGGAGCACTTATTTTCTCGTCTGTTCATATTAACAAACAGAGCCTCTGTGGGATCTCAATATGATAAATGATACTTTCAGAAATTAGTGGGGCCATCTGTTTCATTTTGGAGAGCACATGTAGGAACATATGGCAATTGGCAGTAAGAAGCAAGATAGAGAAACTGACTTTGCAGAATATAATTATTACTAAAAAATAGTGAGTGAATTTCTCATGAATAATATTATTTTATAAATCTGATTGTGCTGCTTAAGAACACATGAGACAAAGCAGGATCTTCCCAGAAACAATCTCTGAATCACCACTTCTGTGTTATCAACTAAACTGAAGTATTAAAGAATCTCTCTGGACGGGTCTCTGAAACAAGATGTTGCCAGCATAAGCTGTTCTGAAGCTAATGGGAAGATTTACAACATGGATTAAACAGCGAGCAAATATTAGGATCTGGAGATCAAACATGCTGAATGATGCTAAAGATGCAACAACTTAACTGAGGAAGTCATATCTTGCAAACAAGACTAACGAAAGATTCAACTTTTATCTAACAGTGTAACTACAGTCTTCACATTTCTATCCATGCTCTCCATCAACTCCAAAAATAAACATGTAAAACATAAAAATATAAGTACATAAGTACAGTATCTTTATTTGTTCTTCTCTTGAAATCATGAACTGACTAAACTTCCTGTATCTCACACACGTAATAAGTGTGAATACATGTGAATACTGTCACAGCTTCCATTGATGTCACCATAAGTCACAAGGTTTGTCTGGGAAACACCTAAACATTTCTGTGAAGTTAAGAGTTTCATGAATGAGTTTAATGCCATTCACGTAAAGAACATACAGTTCAAACAAAGGCTGACTGTGCTGCAGGATTTGTTTTTGTTGACTTGTAATAAACCTGCAAAACCCAGGCTTTACAGATTCAACTTTAATACAATAAAATAGAACAACAAGATCAACTTTATTGTTTTCCATTAGAGTTACTACATACAAACATTAGAACCGACAACAGACACATCATTAAATATTAATGATACCTCGGGATATATGAGCATTCATTTCACTTAAAAAAAGGCATCTGCTACTGTATTGGGGCTAGGGGTGTCACAATTTCAATTCTAAATAAAAAATGGATCAAAATAAGCTAAGCGAAAATGGATTAAAATCAAAGGAAGAATTGACAGCTTTCTTAGTATTTGTGAAGATCTGTTGATCTTTACAAATCAAGACTCAATAGTCTAACAATGGCGTAGCTGTCAGTGCTAAAAAAAATATGCTTAAATCAAAAAACGAATCACATCGAATCAAATCGTGACCTTAAAATTGAAATGGATTCGTGACACCCCTGATTCGGGCTGTGTATTGGCAAGAATCTGACAATACAATCTGTATCACAGTACAGGGGTTATGATTTAGCATATTGTGATATATTGCAATACTGTAAGCAAGGTGACATATTGCTTTTACATGACTTTTACATGCAGTCAGAACAGTGAAGATAACAACCAACACTGCTATCTCGCGGTCAGGGGGTTTAAACACAACACAAACTGAACTACTGCCATGAATCTTTGCATGTATCAAAATATCACAAACAGTGTTTATCAGAATACTCAAGTGCGGTAATGTGTATCCATATTTTCTTAGACCTCTACCGTATGAGATAAGTGTGACTGACTTTAAATAACTGTGGCAAAACCTCAAACAACAGTCCATTTATAACTTCCACTGCTTCTCATTTCAAATTCTAATGTACTTAAGCTCTAAAGAGAGTCAACTGACAAAATAGTTCCTCAAACAACCACAAGTAGTAAAGCAAGTGCAAAGTGGATATTAGCCAAAGTATATGGAATTGAGAGCAATACTTACCGAAGATTTAGAGTGGTTAGCTAATGATCACAGCAGTATAGAGGGAAAGAGTGGTGTGTTTGGACGCTGTGTGTATGTGTGTGTTGGGAGGATTGGGGGAGCTGGTGCAATGGCGTAACCCAATCGGCGTGAGTGACAATACACAAGGAAGGGGGTAGGGGGCTCTGACAACACAGCCTATTCACTGGGAAGGAGAAAAGGACACACACTAAACTTAACTGACATACAAAAACACACTCAACGAAATCACTTCCTGCCCCTGAACCTCTCATTCTCTCTTTCACTTCCCCTTCACTGCTGTATCTGATTTTAACAGTGTATTAGAGCAGATATAGAGAGCGTGCTTATTTAAAAAGCATGAACACTGATAAGATCTTCCTTTGATGCTGAAGTACATGTAACCTACATAAACACACTGTGAAACACCCCCTGGAGCATGCCGCTTCACAAAACGAACCAAACATCACAACATCCACTCAGCACTCACTCAAAAAGTCTCCAAGAGGGCAAAATGCTTTCCACTCACCCACTTCCATGACTGAAGTAGCCAAACCCATTCGCCTGATTTTTTGGGAAGCTTTTAGGGTTTCAAATCACCCTGCCACGCTTGCACAGATTTACTCCAAAATGACTTTCTTTTCTAATCTCACTCCAACAGAGAGATTTTTGCTAAAATCCCCAGCAAGATCTGCATGGTATAAACACAGAAATAATTAAAATAACCAATTGTTGAAAGAGCTGACGAACAAAGTAGTCCTTTTCAGGCTGGTGAAGACGCTGCCAGACTATCCATCCAGATGTGGCGAGAGACTTGAGGACGCTTCAGTCTGCTCCAATGTTTGCGTATGATTAACCTCCCCCCACTCCTTCTGACAACACTGGTCCACACTAAACCAGCCTGGCACAGGCTGATTTTGCATCGCTGAGCTGTTTTACCATTGGTGTAGCCTCTAATCCTGTTACTCTGACTATCCACCACCAGTTAAAGGGATCCCCCCCAGTCCAATGGTCACTATACACACACATATTGTAGGCAAACAGACATACAAACAGGCTCTGAAAAAAGCCTTTGTGTGCACTTTGTTACATTGTTAAACATACAAACACACAGTCTGGCTGGCCATTAGCCCTCCAAACTGAGTTAGAGGACATTAAACTCAAGCCACTATCACACTACTCAGATAAAATAATCTGCATTGCATGATTCAACTTAGCATTGCATTTCATCTGTGGGCTATTGAATAGCATACTGTTTATAGTATATAGTATTACAATACAGTGTTGTCTGGAATTTCTAACTTCAATACAGAACCTTGAAAAACAGCTATACTTGATACCACGTAGAAAACTTGATAGACCATAAATGTAAGACTTTTATGAAGAGAAAAATATAACAAGGCTGTAAAAATGACAATGAGAAACCTAACCTCAAAGAAACATTATTTTTTTTACTTGTTAGATCAGTCCTTTAGAAATTCTTTTCCTGAAAACATTTTTATAACCTTTACTCCGAGCCAAAACTACTGAAAAAAAATCTGTGTTAAAACGTAGGGCTGCAGCTAACGATTATTTTATCAATTACTCTGGTAATTATTTTCATGATTAATCGATTAATCGTTGAGTTTATAACATGTCAATAAAAAATGTGAAAAATGCTCATAAATTCCCAGAGCCCAAAGTGATGTCTTCAAATTGCTTCTTTTGTCCGACCAACGGTCCAAACCCCAATTACTCTTCATTTACTAACATAACAACAAAGCAGAAAATCCTGAAATTTAAGAAGCTGGAACCAGCAAATGTTTTGCTTGAAAAATGACAGAAATGATTCATCAATTATCCAAATTTGTTTTTCTTTCGATTCATTTCTTTAATTTCTTTGAATCAATTAGTTGCCAGAGCACTAAAATGTAAATAAATTTAACAATAAACCAACTTTCTTCCATTTACTGTGTTAATGTTTAGGCAATATGATATTGACATGCCAACTTCAGTCATTTAAACCACTGTATCCATCATTTCCTGCAGTGCATGTTTGAATCATTGTGATGAGACGAAAATGTGTGAGGGAGTTGCAGTTGGATGTTCAAAATCAGAATACCTCCTACCTGAAATGGAGCTGTCATGTTTTTTGCTGGATGACTTGCTTTCCTGCTTGAAGGAGTTCTCATCGTCTGCATCTCCATCCCCCCACCAAGATGGCTGGCCGTAAAGGGGTGTCCCACGAGGCAGTGCTGTAACATCCCCTGAGACAGATATACAAAATCATGCACCTTTTATCAAAGCTTTGCAGAAAATTCACATTTTAATGTAGATTTCACTAAGGCATGCCATGTTTCACATGTTAACTGCATGCATACATTATATACTCTGGTACTGTCAACACAAACTGTTCATTGTATCATGATGACACAAAGTGAACCCAGCTGCTCTTTGTGCATGTGTGTGTTTGTTAATTCCCCTCTGGTCGGGTCTTGCACCACTGACCTATTTTCAGAACTTTAGCAGGATGGACACACATGTGCACACTCCCTCTATCATGCTGTTGATGCTGCTCTCTCTCAGACACAAGCTGTTTAAATCAAAGAGGAACTTTCCGTTTGCCTCTATGTCCCCGTCAGAATAAAAGCTGACATAGGACGTGCATCCTGCTGTAACTTCTTTTTTTAAATTGGACAGCAGCGACTGGAAAAGTGACAGGAAACATATTTGGGAGAGACAGGAATGGCATGCCACAAAGGTCTCCAGCCGGATTTGAACCAGCGATGTAGTGGTTTAAAGCATTGTACAACAGGGCACCTCCTCCTGCGTTAACCTCTCCCTGCTTCATCCTCTTCCTTTTTATGTTCTTTTCCTTTAAGTGCCCCTTATCCTGAGCTATGTATGTTTAATCACAGTATATCCAGATAATTATAGATACTTTGTGCCAAATTGCATGCAAGAGGAAGGGGCCATGTATATAAAAGCTACTGAGTGCATGCTCACTATGAGGGATAATATCTGGGTGAGGTCTGGTATTACAGTAGTAACACTGCTGGATTACATCCACAGAACCACAGAAAGGGGTGTCATTAAACACATGAGCAGCAGATGGAGAGACGTGCAACACCGTATGTGTGTGTTTGCTTGTTTTTGGTCCAAATGTGGAAATATATGTGCAATATATGTGCGTGCCTGTGAATCTTACTACATTTTAAGAAAAGTAGTGCTGCCATATGGGTTTGCATTATGCATACACTCTGACCCTGTTACTGCTTAATCTGTGCAATAACACAAGCCCCATGTGGCCTTGTTTCAACATCAGGAGCTTATCCAGGACCCCTGCTAGCACTACAGCCTGGTCAGTGATAGCAATTATTAGGGGCACCCTCAGACCTAAACCGCCTTTATGTTAAAACAGAAAAACTGCATGTTGTTGCGGTGGTTAAAGCCCTTTCCCTGGTGACCATTTCCACCCCCTACTGGCCTCAGACAAAAAGAGGACCCACCATACTTTATTTCACCCTCATCTGTGTGAAGATGTGTATTCATGGAGGAGAAATCCAGGGTTATCCCAGCCTATCTAACTCAAAGGTGGGCTGCCTTTGTTAAAATCTGTGACAAAAAAGCAAGGGCTTTTGTGCCTTTTATCAGCAACTGCTTTGATGTGTTTGTAATGAAAGCTGGGTTAGCTTAAGTTGCAGAAGTAAATAGGACTGAATATCAAACCTCAGTAGCCTACTTTTGGAGCGCCAGTTTTTAGAAAGCAGAAATGAGGTTAGTTTTGAGTTGGATACTTGACAGAAATTAATTCTGGATCAAGTGGCATCTTCTTACTCTGTTTAACTGAGTGTTGCCAGTAAGAGGACAGTTAGCTAATTTCTAAGACCTTGCTCTTAATCTGAAATCCATCCCAAATTGCTTCTACACAACCATTTTCAATACCTTTGTGCTGACCATACAAAGTTGGTCTCATATGGCACACCTATTTTGATTGCTAACATATAGTTGATCTATTTTATACAAATATTTGAGTGGAAAATAATTGTAGTTTTTTCAGTCATGAGACCCAGTGACTCCAAGTCAATACCAAATTGTATTACTACATTGAACAAATAGGAAACACCCATTTTTACTGGATTTTAGTGCTTCTTCATTTTCACAGTTATATATTTATGGAAAAATCTTTTTTTTTCAATAGTGTCCATGTTTTGGTAACCCAACTGTTGGTATCTGTTCAGTGGCCACATTGTAAAACTCTTCATTGTTCTTTTCTTCCTTTTTTCTATCAGGCTCTGTGCCCTAAATTATTTTTAAAAAAAGAAAATAATAAGATAGAGCCAGGAGAGTGGAATGTGCACAGAAAGAGAATCCGCAACTGAGCTTTTTAATGTTGATTTTTTGCCAAAATAAACACTGAAATTTATCGCAATCTTTGTTTTTCATATTTTTGTTCCATCTTGGTGGAAAATTACAATCCCTACAGATATGATTGTATATTAAATCCACCTTTGTCTCAAAAAATCCACAGAAAACCCTGAAATCCATCCTGAAATGCTTACACATAGCTTAAAAACACATATGCGATATAACTTGCATGAGTGTTACAGAGATGTGGATTCTCTATCCTGTTACTTCTTAATCTGTGCAATAAGACAAGCCCCATGTGGCCTTGTTTTAACATCAGGAGGCAGCAGCTTAACCAGAACCCCTGCTAGCATCCCAGCCTGGTCAGTGATAGCAATTCTTAGGGACACCTTCATCCCCTAAACCGCCTTTATGTTAAAACAGAGTAACTGCATGTTGATGCAGTGGTTAAAACCCTTTCCCCGGTGACCATGTCCACCCCCTACTGGCCTGAGATAAAACCCCACCACTCTTAATTTCACCACATTCTGTGTGAAGATGTGTATTCTTAGAGGAGAATACATCCTGAATATTATACACAGCTTAAAAACATGTATGTGATGTAACTTGCGTGTTTGTGTGCTATTCAATTGTGGACTCCACCTACAGTACATAAATGCAGATAAGAGACATCTGTTCTTCTGGGGTAGAAAGTCACAAGACATTGTGTATTATTGTGATATTTTAGTATTTACAGATAGGGCTGCAATGATTAGTTGATCAAAGGTAAATGAATCACTAACTGTTTTTATAATCGCTTAATCATTGATTTTTTTTTTTCAAGAAAAAATGTCAAACGTTTGCTGGTTCCAGCTTCTTAAATTTCAGGATCTGATGCTTTTCGTTGTCATTTCTGATAGTAAATGAAGAGTTCTTGGGTTTTGGACTGACAAAAGAAACAATTTAAAGACTTCTCTTTGGGCTCTGGGAAATTGTGATGAGCATTTTTCACAATTATTTGACATTTAATAAATGATTATTCATGAAAATAATCGGTAGACTAATCAAATATAAAAATATTGGTTAGCTGCAGCCCTATTTACAGTGTTTAAGTACATTGCTTAAAATACTTTTGTGTGGGTTAATATATGGGAATGAAGAGTGTTAGTGGAGTGCTTGTGGTGTAATATTATCTCCTGTTGTGTTATCATTTCTGACCACAACCCTATTTTTGGATTAACACAGTTACAAAATTTGAACTCAAGCTATTGTTTGTATATTTTCAAGTCAAATTTGTGAGACAGCTTCACATTTCTTAAACTGTCACTACTTCTTCTCTGATCTGTCACTCACCTCCTATCCTCTCCTCTGCTTTATGAGTGTCCACAGGTTTAGCTGGTGACTCTTTGGAGGACGCGACTCCATCTGTTGCTCTACTCTCCGCTGGCCTTAGGGTGCTGCCACTGGG
>JAJHUR010113935.1:0-13030 GCA_027495735.1 Lutjanus campechanus | reverse complement strand
ATAACTTCTCATTAGCAGCTAACTACCTGCCACTAATTAGTGGCTAACTCTTTATAACATCATAAATTCCACTAACCAAAACGACCAGAATGTCATTACTTGACTTATGAGTGCACAGAAATATCAACAAAAGGTACACATGTGACACAACAACATAACTCACTGCTTTTAGACGCACACACTGCAGAGTCACTCAGCTGTTTTCTCAGGCCAGAGGATCGACACGTCTGCGGTGCATTCAAAGACCGCGGCAGTGTGGGAACTCACATGTGCGATGATTAACAATAGTCTTAAAGAACAGTACTCAGAGGGACGACCTTTTGCACAGCCGCCCCCAAATTTGGTGTGCAAATTTGTCACTGGTGGGGCTCTTCAGTACTACATCTTAGTACCATCCTGGGGTAGAGCCGGAAGCACGATGAGCCGCACCACTGGGCGAGTGTAGGTCCGGTCCTTGACTTGGACGACTGCGGTCCTAACCCGACCATCGGCCCCGGGTATGACGGTTTTCACTGTTCCTACTTGCCAGAGAGCTCTTGGAGTTTGCTGATCGACAATAAGGACCACAGTTCCAACAGTGATGTTGTCCTTCTCGGTGTGCCATTTCTGCCGTGTCTGTAAGGTGGGCAGGAAGTGCCGTACGTAGTGCTTCCAGAAATGGTCAGACAGGACTTGAGTATGTCTCCATCTCTTGCGACTGAGCAGCTCTGACTCCGGGTAGACCACTGGTGGCAGAGAGCAGTCTGGCCGCCCCATCAACAAGGAGTTGGGTGTGACCGGATCTGGGTCTGCTAGGTCTGTGGAGACGTAACCCAAGGGCCTGGAGTTGAGGATGCTCTCCACCTCAAGCAAGACAGTCCTCAGCACCTCCTCTGACACAGTTTGAGCTCCCAATGTGGTGCGCAGAGCTGCCTTCACGGATCGGACCTCTCTTTCCCAAGACCCACCAAAATGGGGAGCGTTAGGGGGATTGAAGCGGAACCGGATCTGTTCTTCCGCCAGCTGTTCACGAAGGGCTGGCTCCATGGCTTTGAATGCCTCATGCAGCTCCTTACTTCCACCCTTAAAGTTGGTGCCTTGATCCGATAGGAGCTCAAAAGGCTTCCCTCGACGAGCTACAAACCGTCGGAGTGACATCAGGAATGAATCAGCGTCCATGTTCGCCACCAGATCGAGATGGACTGCTCGCGTAGTAAGACACTTGAAAAGGATGCCCCACCTCTTCTCATTGCGTCGTCCGACTTTGATGAGCATAGGGCCGAAGCAGTCCATCCCGGTTGAGTAGAAGGCAGGTCGGAAGAGTCTTAGACTTGAAGGGGGGAGATCTGCCATTCTCGGGACTGCTGGTTGACCTCTCCACTTCTTACACTCGGGACAGTGGTGTTGATATTTCCTCACTGCTTCTCTGCCTCTCAAAATCCAGTACTTCCTGCGGAGCTCTGCAAAGACGCGTTCAGCTCCAGGATGGCGCAGCTGAGCGTCACAGTGCTGGATTAGGAGCTTGGTGACTGGGTGGGAAGGGTCTAGAAGTATTGGATGCAGAACTTCAGGGCTCAGGACATCACACCTGCGGAGTCTACCTCCTACCCTAATCAGGTCAGAGGACTTGTCATACACAGGAGCGAGGGTAAGCAGTCTGCTGCTGGAGGGGATGGTCTTTCCTGCTTTGAGTAGTGCAAACTCTCCTGGAAAGCTCTCCATCTGGGCATGTCTCAGCAGGGCATGCTCAGCCCTTTGGAAATCGTCAGCGGCTGGAGGATCGGTGATAGTGGCCGCCCCGTGCAGCGATTGTATGGTGGCCTTCAGGAGGTCCTGGTAGGCGCTGAACTGTTGGATGTCAGGTACTGCTGAACTGGTTGACCCCACCAACACGCCACAGAACACTGTCTTCCTCAGCTCACCCGCTTCCTCTGGAAGTTCTCCAACAGGTGCCTTAGGCCAGTGGTCAGCCTGCAGCTGAAGAAAGGATGGCCCCCGACTCCATCGGTTGTCTTCAGCAAGCTGAACCAGTGGTTTACCTCTAGTGATGTCGTCGGCGGGATTGGTCCCTGAGTCAATGTAGCGCCAGGATGTTGGGTCAGAGAGCTCTTGTATTTCTGCTACTCTGGTTCCGACAAACACTTTATATCTGCATGAATCCGAATGGAGCCAGGTGAGTACTGTAGTCGAATCTGTCCAATACACCACTTCCTGTATGTCGAGAGTGAGCTCTTTCTTCAGGACAGAAGCCAACTGTGCTCCTGTTAGAGCTCCGCACAGTTCCAGCCTGGGGATTGAGAGTTGCTTCTTGGGTGCCACTCTTGACCGGGCAGCCAGGAAGGCCACGCAGACTTGTCCTTCACCTCTGTCGGTGCGCAGATAAGCTACGGACCCATATGCCCGCTCGGAAGCATCACAGAACACATGAATACTCCGAGTGCTGTCGCTGCAGTCCAAACTTGGGTCGGTATAGCATCTTGGCAGGGTTATTTGCGACAGCTGGGACAGTTCACTTTCCCACACACGCCAGGCTTGGAGCAGATCTTCTGGTAAGTGGGGATCATCCCATCCTCTTTTTTTATTCCAGAGATGTTGCACGATGACTTTGGCTCTGGTCGTGTATGGGATAAGGAAGCCAAGAGGATCGTACTGCTGGGCAAGCAGCCGATAGATGTTGCGCATAGTCGGCTCTGGACTTTCGCTCTGGTGGCGTTTGTACCAGAGTGTATCAGACTTGCACTGCCATACAAGTCCAAGAGTGCGTTCTTGGGGATCCGCTGACTCTTGGGAGAACCAGAGTACGCTGCTCTCTGACCGGGACTCAGCTGGTAAGTGGCTGATGACTGCAGGAACGTTACTGGCCCATTGCCTCAGTTCGAATCCGCCCTCCATGAGGAGAGACTGCAGGCGGTCCACTAACTTCTTAGCTTGCACTTCCGAGGGGAGGCTCTGCAAACAGTTGTCAACGTAGAAATTACGTTCCACTGACAGACGTGCATCCTCTTCTGGCGCGGTGTGCTTCTGGACATGGGACTGAAGGGCAAAGACTGCGCAGCACGGGCTGCATGTAGTCCCAAAGGGGAGCACCTGCCATTTGTAGACAGTAGGTCTCTGATCTACCTTCATGTCTCGCCACAGGAAGCAGAGGAAGGGTTTGTCCTCTTCCAGCAGACGAACCTGGTGGAACATCCCCTTCACATCGCTACTGATAGCGACTGGATGTTCTCTGAACCTGAGGAGGACTCCCAACAAGCTGGCTCCCAGTGTGGGCCCTGGCAAGAGGTGGTCGTTCAAGCTCTGACCCTCGAATGCGAAGGAGCAGTTGAAGACTATCCTGTATTTACCATTGTGTTGCACCATGTGGTGCGGGATGAACCACGAACGGTTATCCTTCGCAGCCTCTGCAGGTGACACAGGTGTGACGTAGCCAGCGTCAAGGAGTTTGTGTATCTCCTTGGAGTAGGCCGCTGCCCTTTCTGGGTCTCTGGCTAGCCGCCTCTCTGTCCCCCGTAGCTGAGCCAGGACGGCCTCCGGAGTGGCATGGAGCGGAGGGCGATTCTGCTTCCACAGTAATGGCGTGGCGTAACGCTTCACTCCATCCACTGTGACCCTGATTGTTTTCTCCTCAAGCCTTCGGATGGCCTCAGCATCTTGTCTGGACCTGGTAATGAGCCGCTCACTCCGGTATGGTAAGGTGTCCAGTTGCCACAGTTTCTCGACATGGCTGAAGAGCTCGGCTTCTGGTGAGGCGCTGGAGGTGAAAAGACACTGCTGGGGTGTCAACCAGTGACGCAGGAACCTTGAGGGGCCTTGTAGAGTCCACCCGAGTCTGGTGCGCACAGCTGCAGGTCCGCCGGGGGGACCCAGACGTACTGGCTCCACTGGAGTGATAAGATGCGGATTATCTGACCCGATGAGCAGCAGTGGCTGTGCCTCCCTTATGTCCGGCAGTGGCAGGTCCTTGAGATGGCGGTACCTCTCCTGTAGAGCTCTTACTGGGTAAGTATGGCGGGCGAGGCCGAGTTCCTTGGCAGTGAAGGCTCTGTGGATCTGAAAGGATTTGCCGGGCGGTGATGCTGGAGCTACAGAGAATGACACGGTGGCGCCATGGATGGTGCAAACCTCTTGCCTGACGGTGCGGAGTGCTAGGTCCTCAGGTTCTCCTTGAAGCCCCAAGTGATCAGCTGCTTCGCATAAGAGGATGGTACGCTCCGAACCATCATCCAATATAGCGTAGGTCTCGATCACCTTGGCACCACTCTTAAGGAGGACACGACTCAACTTGAGTAGAACCTGGCTGCTGTTGGTTGGTCGGTCTACGTAGAGCGTCTCGGAGATGGAGCTTACCAAGCAGGTGCTTTCTTCGGTTGAGCTGGGCTTAGCAGACGCTGTTGCACTTTGGCTGGTGTTGACCTCATGAAGAACCTCAAGGTGCCGTCGTTCACACTGTTTGCACTTAGCTTTGAGGTTACACCTGGCCGCCTGGTGCTCACGGCCGCATCTCCAGCACCTCTTGTTTGACTTGATCCACTCAGTCTTCTGGTCCTTCGACAAGAGTTTGAAGTTACTGCACTGGTTCAAGTAGTGCAGCACAGTGTCGCAGAATGGACAGTACTTCTTTGGTTTCTCCTGTGAGGCAGTTGTGTCTGTCTCTGACTTCCTCTTCTGTTCGCTGCCATGGAGAATAGTCGTGGCCTTATGAGACTTGTACTCAGGACGCCTCTCCTTCCGTGTAGCTGGTTTCTCTCTGTCTGAGTGGTCACAGTACTGGTCTCCGATGACCTGGACGCGCACCTCATACTCCAGCCAGTCAGCTAGGTCCAGCAGCGTTGGTATAGGAGTGTAGATGGGGTTCACGAATCTCTGGAAGTTGGCTCTTAGGTCGTATGGCAACTTGGCTAAGAGGCGAGATACGTGTGAGCCACACCTCAGCTCCGTCCGACCTTGTTCTCCCAGCTGATGCAACATGCCTACTAGTGCGCGGACCTGGAGAGCAAATGACTTGAAGGATCTGATGTCACCACTCCTGATGTTGGGTCCATCCATCAGCTTGCTGATCCTCTTCAAGGCCAGATGTTGAGGCTGACCGTACATCTCGGTAAGTGCTCTCATCGTGTCACTGAACGGGAATGGACTGTTGCTGTATGAATCAGCGATGAGCAGCGCTTCTTCACACTTGAGGTGATCAGTCAGTATCTGATACTTGAAGTGTTCTGGAGCCTCAGGTGGGAGAAGGTTGTTCAGAGCTAACGTCAATCTTGCAAACTCACGTGGGTCCTCATGCACGAGATCAGGGATTGTGGGTTGTGGCCCACGATAAGTCTCTGCTGGTGGGGGTCTGGTGAAGGAGACTGGAGTCCGAGGCCACTTATCTGGTTGCGGGCGGTCAGGTGAGTAGCGATGAGAATCACCAGGGTAGCGGTCATCCCAGTGCCTGTACTGATCAGTATGACTATAGTAGCCATGTCCGTGAGAAGGGCGGTAGCGGTTGTCACGGCAATCAGGGGAAGGATACCTGTGGTCTTGTCTGTAGTAGTCGTCATCATAGTCGGCTCTCAGACTGGGCCGTCTATGGGTTCTGGCAGGCTGACTGTAACTGCTGACATGCCGATCATAATCATCATCAACCTGGGGATGATGCCTGCTGTCAGAGTGTGGAGTGCGTTGTTCTCGATAGCGGTGCTCTGATGATTGCTCAGCGGTTGACTGGTGAGGTGGAGGAAACTTCTCTCCCTTGGTTGTGGGCGGAGGGAAGTCTTGTGATTGAGGGGATGACTCACCGGAGGATGATGATGACTGTGCTGCGCCCTTACTTTGCAGTCCTGCTCCCTTTAGACTGCGAGTGAGCTCCTCTATCTGTCCATGTTGACTGTCCGGTTGGTGTGGAGACTTATCCCTGGCTGGCACCGGTGAGGCTCTGTCATGCTGATGTGGGTCCTCGTGACCACTGGATGGCATCAGATTACAAGCGTGCGCAGGTGTGGATGATGTCTCGTCCTCACGCAGTCTGGACTGTGACATGGGGCGATGTGGGGCTAGGACAGGGGAACTAGAGATGACTTGGGTAAGGCGTTGCACATCTCGTCGCAGTCGGTCATGTTCCTCTCTCATAGAA
Organism: Lutjanus campechanus; assembly: GCA_027495735.1. NCBI lineage: Eukaryota > Metazoa > Chordata > Actinopteri > Lutjaniformes > Lutjanidae > Lutjanus > Lutjanus campechanus. The sequence goes on along the minus strand of JAJHUR010113935.1, from coordinate 6,936 downwards.
TGGATGTACTGTAGAACCTCAGCAGGAGCGGTCTGTCTGGCCTGCTCCTCATATGGGAGGCGCTGCTTAGCAGAGTAGCTCACCTCATAGTCCTGAAGATATGGTGGCAGTTGGCTGCGTCGGCGCGGGCGATCAGACTCTCTGTATAGGTCACTCCTTTCCATGCTGAATGTATCGGTTGAAGTGGTTGCTCCGATCCGGCTCGAAGGACCAAAAAATTGTATGAGACGGTAATGTGTGTGGATCTTAGGTGGCAGCAAACACTTCAGTGTGTCGGTCAGGGCACATGAGCAGGTAGGTGGAGAATGAGGAAAGGAGTCCGGTAATAAAGTTCAACCATTTATAACTTTAGTGAGTGAATATGTGTGTGGTTTCTGCAATACAAGCACAGTAACACAAGATAATTAGAAATGAAGTACAAATTCACATAAAAATATACTGAGCCAATTATATGTGTTTCTAACCAGAGCATGACTTACATACGGCTCAAAATATTATTTATAACTGAAATCACAGAGATCAATCCACAGAGTGAGCAGTAAGATGTGAAATGCGAATGTAAACAACAGAGCTTAGCTACACAGTGAGCTAGCATAACTTCTCATTAGCAGCTAACTACCTGCCACTAATTAGTGGCTAACTCTTTATAACATCATAAATTCCACTAACCAAAACGACCGGAATGTCATTACTTGACTTATGAGTGCACAGAAATATCAACAAAAGGTACACATGTGACACAACAACATAACTCACTGCTTTTAGACGCACACACTGCAGAGTCACTCAGCTGTTTTCTCCGGCCGGAGGATCGACACGTCTGCGGTGCATTCAAAGACCGCGGCAGTGTGGGAACTCTTAAAGAACAGTACTCAGAGGGACGACCTTTTGCACAAGGACTGTTATGGAAATTGAAGATTTTCACCTACCATCACATCCACAGGGTGGTGAGTAGGCCTATATAATACGTGGGTTAATCCTGGAAAGTGGAATGTCGCTTTAAGGCCTTTACAGACATATAATAATAAACTGCATGAAATTGCAAAGGAATTTCTACATTCCTGGCTATTCACATTGAGTGCAAAGCAATTTTTGAATACATTATCAATCTAGTAAAAAAAAAAAAAAAATCACTGAACAAGAAAAAAAAGATGGAAGACACTTCCGTTTTTTCGGCCTCTCCTCCTCCTGCGATCACAGTTCTTCTGTATATCTCCTGATTTCTGGCAAGGTTATTTTTTTTCCTTTTCACTCTCACAACCTGTTTCTGGTACTCTGCAGCCGGTATAACTCTGAGAATCTACTGCTTCCACCTGGACAGCACAGCTACCTCAAGCCAGACTCGGAAGAATTCCTGTTTCTTAAGGAAAGGAGCATGCAGTTTGTAAAATCTGCTGCATCACTTTTATTTTGGGGCCAGAGCAAAAAAATAAAACTGATGAATATTAGCCCATACCAGAGCTTTATGTAAGTTCACACCAGAGGGAAGGCTTCTTTGCTGAGAATTCAATGAAAATATAAAAATGATGTTGCTGCTGCAGGGAAGTCTCTGAAACTCGTTTGTTTTTTGGTTTCAAAACCTCCATATTTTAGAAAGTCTCAAGGTTGGCAAGTATGCCTGCTGCTCCTTCTACTAGTAAAAAGAAGTAAACAGGGACATATAGGTTAAACCCAATATTGAGAAAGAGAGGAGAACTTGACATTTTGAACCACTGCTGCAACAGCTGACACCAAGCTTGAAAAAGCAGAGGCGTCATTTCAGAGAGCTGATTGACCCAGAACAGCAGCTACCCGTAGTTTAGTTAGCTTCACCACCACTGTCATACTGAAACTCATTTTCTATTCCTCTTCACATGTTGTTATTAAATCAACATCTCTGTGGTCCCCCCCTTTTCTAATACAAAACAGAGTTCTGTGAAGCAAAAACAATAAAGCCATCCGCCATTTTGAAAGTTTTGGATGTCATCAGTGGCGTGCAGTTTGATTGGTCAGATGTGTACATGTTGGAAGTGAAACCTCAGAAAAAAGTCAACCGTATACATATATTATTGATATTGATGAATATTATTGATATTATTAATGTGTAAATCAATCACACAATGGTGATGTTTGGAGCCAGAGTCTGTGCCATAGTGACCAGTGTTGGAGCCTCAGTATCAAGTTCCCGCCCACACAGCCAGCTGACTCAATTGCGGGCAGAGCTCAGTTGTCAATCACGGCATAAAACCCTGTTTTTATATCATCAGATTATGAGAAAAAGAACACATGAACAAATCACAAATAACAGAAACCATCTTTGGGAAAATTGTATTTGACTTGTATTTTAATGTTTTAGTTTGGCCAGTGTGCTATCTGTTAACATTGGACAGCAAGATTTATGATTTGTACTGCAGCGTTCCACCAGGGGGCAACCAAGATGCTTTGGCTTCTCTTTTGTGGAGCTCTGATCCTATCCTTTTCTAATATATGTTGTTGTTTCTAATATACAATGAACAAAACATCTCTGGCAGATGGAGTGTTGCCGTCTGCACGTATATAAGTATTGTAGTTATTTATTCATAACTAATGTAATTTTTAACGTGTCAAGTCCAACAAACAGTACACTGAAATAATAAAGGCCTTAAAAATAGATTTTACTCAGGGCATCAAGATGCTAACTTGACACGCTAGATGTTTGTTAGACAGAACAATCTGGGAAGTCATTGTTAGAAACTGTTTGGAAAAGGGTAGGCACTTTCAAAAAACACTTTGCAGGTGACTGGATGAACTATCTATCTATCACGTCTAACACGGGCTAACTTCAACCAGTCAGATCAAACTCTTGCTGAAGCTGTGAAACCATCTTTTCCATGTAGAAAAGCCTTCAGTGCCATTCTTTGCTCTTCTTTCAATGAAGAAATACTCTCTAGTTCTGTTATAACTGATGCTATCACAGTATCTATGCTAACCTCTTCAGGAGCTGCCATTGTTTGTTCAAAACAAGTCGCCTCCACGGATGCTTCTCCTTGTCATCACACTTAAAAGCACGCCCATAACTGCCAGTGGTCGCTCCTAGGTTGCCGATTGGCTGCTTCACTTTTGCTGTGGATACAAACGGATAACTTATCTGCAGTAAATGAAATAATCACAAATGAGGTGCCACTCTGGGGGCCCCAGAGGGTCAGAGGCTTAAAGAAGTCGAGTCAAACTCTAGTGGACTAAGGGTACAAAGCTTTTTGATTTTAATGACCCATTACCTTTTCTCTAGTGCCACCCTCAGGACACACCATCCTTGACCCCTCTCCTGGTAACTCTCCAAGTATTGCTCAGTCGTATTAATAAACATTGCATCCTGAAGAGGCCACTTGCTGGGGTTCATACTGTAAGTCTAGCTTTCTTCTAGCAGCAGGTTTAAAATGGACTGTAACTCTGACAATGCTACTTTTTCCCGTCACAGTCCTGTTTGACCAAACCTACTCCTTGTCCACACCCACCGTCTGCTCTCCCACACATTTTACCGATGCAAACATGTCATGGAACAGTAAAACTTGATTATATTTAGCAGGATGACTTTCAAAATCAGTGCTGACACACCGCATACACACAAATGGAGAGTAAGGCTTTGTCAATCATCCATGCCCTATGAGCTGGACATCATCGGTCGCTTTCACTTCCTTCTTTTGGCTGCTTGGATTCCCCTCATGACACGCAAACACTGCTTCTGTTTATATCATAGACAACATATGAAACTTAAAATATGAAACTTGTAAACTTCACTCCATTTAAGGCAAAATCGCAGCCTCATGCATGCCATGGTCTGAAGCCCCGCTGACCTACAGCCAGTATTTGTTTACTCCATAACCATCATGACCCGACTGAGTAATGCTGACACTGTTGTACAGCTGTACAACAAGTTCAGGAAGTCCATTTGGGTCAATGGAAGCACAATGCCCCTCACCTGCCAATGACGCATCACAGTCAGATTCTTGAACTCCTAACTCTGCTTTCAGCATGCATGTGATGATTGAGTATATCACATCTCAAGCCTAAAGTGTTCATGCCTGGTCCAAACTCTCCCACAAGAAGGTCGGGCAGCAAGCCTGCCATCATACCATCCTCTGTCTGAATAGCTCTGCCTCCCTCATCAACGGAAAAAAAGTTTGTGGCAATCTGTAATTGGTTGGAATTAGGTATACTGTAGACTGAAAAGTTTTGCTTCAGGCACAGCTGGACCAGACTGGGACAATATATATGCATACAAGTGTTATAGTCTGCTGTTAAAAGCCAAAGGCAGAAGAACACCCGAAAGAACAACAAGTTGGTGTTTTTTTGTGCTGGTAGGTGTTGTCAAATGCCAGACGGTTTGTTACACACAAACACAGGCTAACTTCAACCAGTCGGATCAAACTCTTGCCAAAGAAGCCAGTCAGGAGAAGAGTGAAAACATCTTTTCCATTGAGTGCTGTTCTTTGCACTTCTTTTAATGAGGAAATATTGTCTGGTTAAGCTCATTAGAGTTTTTATTTCAGGTGGCAAAGAATCAGGTTTCTTCTGGTGGGGGGTGGGGGGTGGGGGGTGTTGGCAAGTGTAATTTCGAGATTTGGACAGAGTCAGGCTACAGTAGTATTTTCCCCTGCTTCTCATCTTAATGCTAAGCTAGGCTAACCACATCCTGACTCCAGATCTGTACACTGTAAAACCAAATGTTCAGATTAAATTTTTTACAGTAAGTAGTGAAAACCTAACTTTTGTTTGAGTGTCAGTAGGATCTTCTTTCCTTTGTGCTTATTAAACTCATTATTTTCAGTTAATGAGAGAAAAGGGTCCCTAAAAAGGTCCCTAAAACACAAATATTTTTAAATATTAAAAAACTGCTTTATTTATTACTATATTGAGTTTACTGAAAACGAAATCTTATGTTTTTATGCTTAAAATTTGTTCAGTTCTGTTAACTTGCAATTACTGAGAATATCTGAGTTGGCTTAGTCAATCATTTTAATCGAACTGTAATCCTAGAGTACATGGAAAACTAACAAATATTTAAACCTGAATAACATAAGACTTTTGAGTTTATGAACTCAAGAAGTACTGCTGACTTATTTGGTTTTTACAACGTATGTAACACGCGGACATGAGGCTGATATCAATCTTCTCGTCTCACTTTCAGAAACAAATCAAATAAGAATAGGATGTGGTGGAAAATATTGAATATTACTTCACAAGTTACAAACAGATTTTTGCTGTCATGCATTTAAAATGATTTCTGCATTAGTTTCAGGGTTTTTATCAACCTGTTCTGAATTATTTCTTCTTTTTTAGTATTAATATTTTTACAATTACTTCCACCGCCGCTATATGCTGTGCCCCAATGTATTATTGTGATAACAGGAAATGATTCATCACAGGCAGTTGTGTGCATGTGTTACAAGTCTTTGTGTAGTATGGACATTATTCAGATATTATACTGTATTATCCATTCAATAATTGAGCCTCCTTCTCTGAAAGATCATAATATCTATTTCCTGTCTGAGTCATGATCTATCCACACATGGTACACACATACAACACACACACACACACACACACTCTCTCTCTCCACTCCGCCGTTTCACTCTCTCTCTCTCTCTCTCTCTCTCTCTCTCTCTCTCTCTCTCTCTCTCTCTCACAGATGAGCTCAGAGAAGCCTCCAAACAGTCTCTTATATTAACACATAGTGTGCTCCCCTCTCCCGTCTCTCCACCTGTATCACTCTCATGTTTCAAAGTCATTAAGCTGTTTTTCTTTCTGTGTTCCTCTGTCCTCATTTTCACCATCTGTCCACTGCTCTCCTTTTGTCATCACCTTCCTGCTAAACCTTCATCATTATGATCATTTTGATGTTATTTATGATGTTCAGGGCTGAGAGTCTGGGCTGTTACAGCAAACTTATTTTTTTTTAATAATAGCTAAAGCCTGAATTGGCCTATTTGTTTAATCTTATTAGTATGATCTTCCCGGAAATTCAATCAATTACTAAGGATGATTTTCACAAATTATTTGCACCATCCATCTTTTCTATCTTTCTTTGGCAGTTCAGAACAACCCCAGTTAGAACCCATCGGAACAACAGGGTCAGTGCCTGTAATATCAAATGTTTGTTATATAATGTTTTGTTCTCAGGGTGGTGCACATTTTTTTCTTATTTATTTTATTTATTAATGTAAAATTACTTTTAACCCAATTCAAATCCTTATAACTGCCCTGCCCTCTACCACGGGAGGCAGTGGTAACACTCTGACTTGTTCTTGCATGAATTTTAATATTACAGTCTTGTCCTTATTGGTGAAAATATATCAATTGTGCCATTAATTGTTGAACATATATAAGTTTCTCATATTAAAAGATGACTTATGTATTATTAAGTAGTCTGTAAGTTATGAAGGACATTTTTAAAAATGTTACAATAGCCTCAGATCTCCCCTTAAAATAATGACTTAGTATCTCAAAATAATTACTTAACATGTTAAAATAATGACCTAGTATGCAAGTTTCTCATTATTTTGAGGTATAGAGTCATTTTTTAAAAACACTAAATTATTATTTTGAGATTCCAAGACATAATTATCGTTCAATATAGTGCCATAAATGTGCTTCCACAGATACAGGTGTTTGGAGATGAGTGCATAACGTGGATCTATGTGTGTGTTTCCCAGTGTTAACAGACTCCAGCCTGCAGTGTACTTCATACACTTCACTGATTTATTTCACGTCCATGTTCACACACTCTCGCTCCGCCGTGATCACAGAACGACACTCACATTCACGTTCAGCAATTGCAATCTGATCCGCTCAGTTTGCAGTTTTACATTGTTTATAGTGGTAAAACAAGGCCACGAGTCTTCAGGATGTTTGATCTAACCCCACAGGATGAATTGTAATAACTTTGGTGATCCCCTCACTTTTGATTTAGAAAAAGTT
>JAJHUR010113933.1:10059-21930 GCA_027495735.1 Lutjanus campechanus | reverse complement strand
GCTGCTGAAGCTCACATAGCCGAGTTGACCTTGTTTTACACACAAGCGAGGAAGACTCACACTGGTCCGCTTTATACACACACACACAACACTTGTGCACGCTCTCTGTCCAAACCGCCTCATCAGAGGAAGTCCCTGGAGTCGCTGAAGGTCTGTTTTCATTTGAATCTGAAACTAGTGATGATTTCATGGATCACACACACACACACACACACACACACACACACACACACACACACAGAGATTCATTGTACTAACTGTCATGTGATGGCCTCAAGTCAAGTGGAACTGGCCTAAATTTATCTGGACACCCTCTCAATTATATCTGCATCAGCAAAAAGAGGATTTTTAAACCTATTTAAATCCGTCCGCTGGGTGTTGAATTCAAAGTGAAACCTTTGTTAAACCTCTGTCCGGTTTCCATTTGGAGGGGGAGACACTGATCAATACTGATAGCGTCCGTTACAGTAGATCTTTTCTACTCAATGGGAAGCATGTGTTAACGGTTTTTCTGATCTGAACTCTCACTTCCTTATAAAAGAAGTGGACGTGGCCACAGTGACGTCACACATTGGTCTTGTTTTGAAGCCTTGAGTTTGGCATTTTGCCGTTGCCATCTTGGTTTTTTTGGAGCCTGACCATTTTTTTTATGAGAGGGTGGAGCTTGGGAGGAGCGAGGGGTGAACAGTTAGCAAGGTGCATCGGTAACTCAGGCTGAATGAGAAATCTGTAATATATTTTTATTTCCAGGCTGGAATAACTGTTTTTGTTTGCCCATTTCACATTAATTAGAGTTCAAATTGATGCTGAATGTTAGTTGAATGAGTGTGAGAAGTGTCTGTTTATGAGTCATAAGATAAGTAATCTTTCCAAAGGAGTAAATGTATAACTGTATAATGGTTAAATTGAGCAATATGTTAATGGTGTCTGTACGGTTGGGTGATGTCTAATGAATTGGCATATGACGATGTCCACGGTTAAAAATCATGATGGATGATGATATCATTGTTTGGCAGGGGAAGGGAAGCTGTAGAAAGTTCGCCAGTTAAGCTAAGAGAACAATAGTGTGAATTACAACGGCCTAAAGCATACCCTGCGTCATCGTCCATTTTACTCTCAGTGGGATCATAACTGACAAAATGAACATCATGCTGTATTGATGAAGACTTGAAACCAGTGATTTAGAACATAAACTCAGCAGGAAAGTGTTTACTGAGGTCGTAAAGCAAGTGAGAAAAAGGGTCATTCTCTCATAAACGTCTGTACAGTTTGACTTATTTTTGCTACCAATGGAGTTGATCCCTGCTGGCCATTAGAAAGAATGCAGGTTTAAGACACTTAATTGGCCTCATTTTTAAGTTTTTTTTTTCAGTCTATGCTCACTTTTCATAAACATTCATCACATTTCTTTAAACCTCCAAATATGGATGTTTACAGAATTGACTGAAGTAGTCTCTCTCTTCTTGCTCACAGGGAGAGTGCGGATGGAGGAAGGCTCGCAGTACAGATGGAGGAAAAGTTTGTGAGGATCCGAAATGTAAAGGTGAGTATTTTTATCCAATATCGAGTGTATTTTTTAAAATATTTTTTGTTAGTAGGACTGGATGATTTGAGTAGCATGTAGATGATATCTGTTACAACAGGATGTTTACAGTCTTGGATCAGCCTTTTCCCGCTTGATGTCACAGTTGTTTATTATATGTGTTGGGCTTACACACACACACACACACACACACACACGGTTTGGGAGAGCCTTCCTGTCAAACATGAGCAGTCTGACACTCTGCACACCAACACAAACAGCAGCAAAACTACAGCCTACTTCCGATACTCCAGGAGACTGAAAAGAGACAGAAAATGCAAAATAGAGTTGCAGTGATTAATTGTTGAATCAGTAAATTCTTAATCGATTAGTTGTCTATTAGATTAACCACCAACTATTTTGATAATTGAGAACTGGTTTTTGTAATGTTTTAAAGAAAAACAAGTCAACATTCTCTGATTTCAGCTAATTAAATGTGAATATTTCTTGGTTTATTTACTCCTCCATAACTGTAAACTGAATATTTTTGGGTTGTGGACAAAACAAGACATTTGAGGACACCATCTTGGCATTTGGGAAACACTGAATGACATTTTATGGAGCAAAAATCTAATTGGTTATATGAGAAAATAATCCACACTTGTAACTACCCAAAAATAATACAATCTTTAATAGCTTCACCGTTAAATTAGGTGTTTCAACAGGAAATCTGGCTCCAGGCCTTATTAATAATAGTCCTGTTTGCAAGACTAGATGAATGTGCAGTGTTGTTTTATATTGTGTGTTGACTGAAAGGGGTAATTTTTGGTTTGCGTTTTGTTTAAGGTATTAGTTTAGGTTTTTAAAAAGGTTCTGCACATGTGGAAATTATTATGTGAGCTGCACAGTCTTGTAAGCCGATACTTTCGCTAAGTTACCAACCTGCTGCGTCAGATGACTGAGTAGACTTGTCTGATTAGTTGAGCTGCATTGCTTGCAGACAGTCTGGTGTTTTTCATTGTGAGTGTTTGCATTAGCTGAAATGGAGATAGTAAAACCTTTTGTATTAGAGGTCTAACTTTGAGCCTCAAAGCCTTGAGAGTCATATAGCAAAATGTCCACATCCAATGTTTACAAATGATGCATGCAAAAAGATAAAAGAAATTCGCCCAGAACTTATTTCAAAACTCACATTTAGCTACAGTATAGTCGCACACATGTGAAGATCTTTACTGATCAAATTGGTTGTTACAGGATCGCCCCATTTGTTTACATTTGGCTTTTTAAATGCTCATGTATAGAGAGGAGTTGGGTGGGGGGAGAGAGAATCTGTTACAGATGATGTGACACAGAGAAACCACATATGGCTTCCCTCTGCCATGGAAAAGGATCAAGACTCCAAGGCTCTTGTGGGTCTCATGGGAATAATTATTTATGGAAAGTGGGACAGTTGTGAAGGATCTGAGACATAATGAAAAAAAAGGGCAGGTTTTAAAGCTCAATAAACATGAGGCTGAATAACAAACATCAAGAAGTACGAGCTGTAAAGACCTACTGAACTTAATTTAAAAAAGTAAAACAAGAAAAGATAAAACAAGATTCAGGGTAATGTTTTACAACCAGTCAGTTTTCCCTAACTTGATTAGTTGTAAAACATGAGGATGGAGCTCTGTTGGCCAGGAGAGTCGCTTGTAGCCGTTGTTGCTATTGGCTAATCCTGTACAAAACAGGACCATTGTTAAAGTTCCTAAAAGTGCAGAGGGGTTAAACAGTCAGGCTTTCAGACAAGCCAATTGCTGTGAACAAATCTGATACCCAGAGCTTAGTGTTGCCTGCAGTCAGACTGAGGACAGGCTTTTCTACACAGATGTTTGAGTGGATTGATCATTTGGATAATTGTTTTGATAATTGACTCCTCTGTTTGAAGTACAACAGTGACTTTAAGGACACTTTTCCCAGCCCTCTCCACGGCATGAATCTAACACTGAAGTGTCCTTGAGCAAGACATTTAACCCTCATCAGCTCCAACAATGACGTTTTTGCAACTGAACCCTCACTCACCAAATTTAAACATGATATCCTGACATCACCTCAAAAGTTTTCCAGTTCAATTACAAAGGAGTCTGATGGTAAAACAAAACCTCATATGTTAATGTATGTATGGTCTCCAATCACTGCTGTTAGAGGAAATATTTAGAAGCTGTACTGTTCTTCCTGTGCAGCTGTTGTGCCTGGACAGGCCCAAATGCTGCTGTGCTGTCTTTCCCCAGTTCAGGATTCACAGTAAGCAGAAAGGTGTTTAGTGTTAATGCAGCGAGGCGACTAAAGAACCGGAGGAGGAGTGAATGTGTTGCTAATGAATGGAAACAGCTTGCTTGCAATTCCACTCCATAGCAGTCTCATAAACAAAAGCTATTCTGTAGTACCTGGCTTTTATCACTAGGATTTTATGTAGCTCTTATTACTGTTTACTCAACTATTACATGTAAGCACATGTTGTCTTTATACTTTGAATTTCAGTTTGGAATGTCTGTATTAGCTGTTCATAAAGTACTGTGTCTCATTCTAATATGATGTTGGTTCATATCAAATTAAAAAGAGGGAGCATGAAAACTCATCCTAATGTGCTTCTGTTTTCCTCCCTGAAGCTGGACGGACGTATAGATGGTGCTGTGGATTCGAGAGAGAAGCTTCTGGAGTTTTGTTTTGACTACTGCTACTGGTCGGTGGATCCTGCAGACCCTCACTACGCCTCGCAGGAGGAGGTAATGACCTGACTCCCTAACTGACTGTGTTTACATGAACTGGAATGTCCTGCGGTTGACCTTCCTCTAAATAAGGCTGTATTCCAGTGATAGGATTTTAACACGGCTCGGCGGCTGAAATATTACAATATTCACATAATTTTCCCATTTACATGCTATGGGCCATAGCCTGAATGATGACTGAGAGGCCCTCCACTGTACGTTACAACATCAGTGTTTACATCCAGTATTCAGGCTCAAACCCACTTATTTTCTGATGTTGTTACTGTGGTTCATGCTTGTGGTTATCTCAGTGGAAATATGGCAAAACAAACACTGCTTTGACTGATTCTCTTACAGATAAATACGAGAGTAGATTCTGACAGGAGAAGAGGGGTTCTTGTGGGAGTAAAAAAAAAAAAAAATCACCAGACTTGTTCTGTTTAAATGCCAGTTTCTGGATCTGAGTGTTAAATATTGGCAGTCTATTAATACAGTAAAAGAGATTAGTCAGTAGTTTATGTCCTCAAAGTATCTAGTCTGACATGTAGCCATTTGTGCAGTACTACCTAAAGGTTTTTCTTGGTTTCATGCCATGATAGTAAGCAAGTAAGATTTTATTTATATAGCACCCTTTAAAGCAATGTTTCAAAGGGCTTCACATGGTACAGATACAGAAAAATAAGCAAACACAGCTATATACAGACAAATGAATTACAGGTCAGGTCAAGTCAGTAGAAATGGGTTTTGAGAAGGTTTTTTAAAGCCCTTTACAGACTCAGCTTATCTAATAGGTGGGGGAAGGCATACCCTAAAGAAAATCCTTTAAAAAACATCAGTCCAAGAGAACCCTATTTTTTGCTGTTTGCACAGTTGCCAGATGGTGGGAATTATTAGAGTCTGACACATCAAAAGACCCTGATTGATTAATGCCTTTTTTTCACACCTGCACTCTGGGAACTCTGCCTCTGATTGCAAAGTGCTAGTTGTTTCTGATTGGTTAGGTTGATTATAAAAGCTAAATGAATACAGGCGTCCCTTGAGATTTTGATTTGCCCTTTGGTGCAGCTTGGGCATTAAAGTTTAAAATCCATGGGCCTGGAGGTGATATAAGGATGCAAAAGTTTTGAAATGTATGAAGAGGCCAGACCATGTAGGGCTTTGTAATGTGATACATAGTGTCTTCAAATCTAATCTATACACCCTATAGGCCTATGCACTCTTGTGGGTGGAGTCCAAGTGCGTGGCAGTCCAGACTTTGTCCACAAGTTGACACAGGGCAAACACAAACTCTGTACCAAGAAAAGAGCCCAGAGGAAGCAACGTTCCTTGTAGACAAACCACAACAAGAGGGGTGTGCGTGTTGTTTTCTGTGTTTTTACACAGATGGCCACTCGGGGGATGTGATATCAGCTCCATCTGTTACCCAGAAGTCTCTTTGCCTCAGACATGGCACAACTAGAGTCAGCACGCTTTTCATGTCCAGGCTTTGATTGGCCGATTAGATATCTTTGTGCTGCTTTGATTGGAGGGTGTTGCTGGAACCTGAGACGGGCTCCAGATCAAGAGGAAGTGGTGCGTAATTCCATTAGAGGAAATGTGTCCAAAAACCATTCCTATAGAGAGTTCTTTTTTTAGATTAGTTGTCTTGTTGTTAATTTGTATTTCCAATGAGTTTCCATTGTTCTGCACAATAGCTGCAGCCTTAGTTTTACAGCTAAATCTTCTATCCTTTTTCCATGGAGGTTCTCTCCTCTGCCACTCCCTCACTGCCTGTCTCTCCTCTTGTCAGAGCTGCCTTTGTATGTGTTTGAGAAAGACAGGGCTGTGATGACGGCCTACACACTGCACAGAGAAACAGACAACACGAACACTTCTTCCTCTCTCCTTTTTACCCCCCTCTCTCTAACTCTGGCTCTGGTTGCCGCTATCCTCAGCAGAATTGTGTCCAGTCACAGTGGCCTTGTTGCCACAAGACATTCCAATGCGACTGACCCGTGGTGGGCGAAAGGACACCAGTGAAGGACAGAGCCTGTGGATTTAAATCTGACCTCTTTTCCTGCTCCAGAATCCAAAGAATTGCCTCTTTCACAAAGAATCTTGGAGAAGACAACGTCAGCCGTTTGCTAATCACATCACAGTTGAAAATATTTGAATTGGACGTTTCTCTGGTGGATCTAAAGACACAGTGCTTGACGTAAAAAGCAGAAAATGCTGTGTTTGTGTCAGGGCTGCTCCTTGAAAGTCCAATCATCAGTAGGAAACCCCTCAGTTGGCTGAGATTCTTCAAGTCGGGCAGTGCTGTTTTTTTTTTATCAGTGTGCAGTACAGTAACAGAATAAGATAGATAGAAGCTTACAAAAAATGCACAGGGATAACATTTTAATGAGAAAATATGAGTATTTTTTTTATTCTAGATGGCACACAAATCAACATGACATGTGCTGAAGGTTAACTGATGAGAGAAGATGAATTGAGTGGTTGGTAAACAAGTTTAGGCTCTTATTTTTTTGCTGCATCATGGTACGCAGAGCAATGCAACAGCATAGCAGGCTGTAAACATTGGAAAGAAACTAGTCTCAAAATCACTATAAACGACAAAACAAACTGCAGTGGAAGCGGAGAAGGGTGAAAGAAACAGAGGGCATGTGTTGCTCCTGCACTGCAGCCACCTGTGCTGCACGCTTCGTGGTACACAAGGATTTTATACCTGAACTATGAGCAGCGGGACCCACACTTTTACTCCCTAAAAACTTGGTATTTCGTCTGCTGGCGGTGCCTCGCGTACCTTTGCATTGGGTCGTCTCCACACTTGCATAAACTAGCAGAACTGTAACCTAAAAAGTTGTTTATTAACCTATTAGTCTTTGCCTTTACCCCAAGATTTAACATACAAGAGACCTCACGCCTAATTGTGACTTTAAACTGATTTGTTTTATTGTTTTGATTGATTTACCCAGATACAGTTGAAATGCTGCACCCATGACTAGACTTCCCTCCAGATTTTTAAAAGACTTTTCCCTGGCTGTTGATCATGACGTTTTACTAGAAAGACATATAACTAAACAGTGCTAAAATATATTGACATACAGATGGACTAACTTACATCCAACAGCAAAAACTACTTCTACTCAGGTGGAGAGTTTGTATTCTGGTATCAGTGTAAGTTAGTATCTTTCATCAATAGAAGCTCAAACAGACATACAAGGCAGAATATAATTTTCCATGTACATAGGTGTGAGACCATATGTACAAATTATTGGAAAACATGATAGTTTATTCTGTATGCTTTCATAATTGACATACAATAAATAAAGAGTTCTCATATTGTACGTGTGTGCTCAGAGCATGGGCTGAGATAGTCACAGAGGACAGTGAAGTGTGCACTATTTTGGATGTAATATCAAGTTTTTAGGGAGTTCTTTTACTTCCTGTCACTGTGTGAGAATCTAATGTTTTCACCTCACAGATGATGAAGAAATGCATTAAAAGTCTTCCTGGTAAAACTTACTCACGTAGGCTGATATAGGAGTTTAGTGTGGCACTGAACTGGAAAAAAAAAAGAAGGAACAATTTGTCGAATCTTCATGTTGAACAGCCAAATCTGATTCTGTTGACAAAGCCCTAGTTTGTGTTGTAGGGCAGCAAGCCAGATTAATGGATCAACAGTGGCAGGTGGACTTCAAGAGCCGCTCTTAACTATTTTACCAGACAAATTGCTTTTTGGAACACTGAAGAGCCTGTCCAAGTGGCCATTTGAATAGGCAGATTTATTCTCCACAACAAAAATTCGACAATAATGTTGGGACTTGAAGTTAATTTCCCACACTTTTGAGTCGCCTCATTTCACTTAGCCGCGTTGCATTAAGGTAATTGCTCTCAAGTGAGTGTATGTATTCAGTTTCTCTCTTTTCTGGTATCTGGCCATATGTATTTTTAACACATTAATGAGTCGATGCTGTTTTTGCCAGCACAGGATTTTCTCATGGTTTCTGCATTCAAAATATAGTGTACCATGCTGTTCTTTTTTAAGAGCAGGAAGAGAGGGACTTGCTCTGAATTCATCTTGCATTGTAGTCCCCTTGAGACTGAGACAATCTGAGCCTGTGGTGGGATAAGACAAGGGGGGGAAAAAAGTGGATCTTAACTCCTGCTTTTCCAGCTCAGTACTATCCCACCACACCCAGGGCCCCTCCGAGATCATCCGCCCAGCCCCTGTGCCTCCATTCCCACTCCTGCACTGTGCTGCCAGCTGCACATGGCCACGCATCACTGATGGTTTACACCAGATACTCGTGCTGGTTTCCGTCCTCATAAACTGTTACAACAGAGAGACAAGACAGAACTGTGGTATCTTAAACTACATGTTGGGGTGCAGACGCGGTTGCATTTCTTGTCGCTGAGGGCTCACCACAATAAAAAGGCTTGTCTTACAGGATGGGTGGCTCAGTTTTTAAGTTGTATCTTGGGGTTAAAAATGCTTCTAGAAGAAGGTTGAGCAGAGGGGAAGGAGAACGAGTCTAGCAGGTGAGAAGTAGGTTTTTGAAAGAGAACCATAACCCATAATGGGAGCCAGCTGTTGAGTTATGCAGGAGAAAACTGGGACTATTTGTCTAAATGCTGCCTTTGTTTTGGGCCTAGATATTGAGCTAATAAATAGCTTTTTCCACTATTTAATAACACAAACAGCTCGCCTTGTTTATTGCTTCTGACAGTAAGAAACATGGGAGAGGAAAGTGAAAAAGAAGCAGGGGATTGAGTCAGGGAATTGCAAGAGAAACTGATTAGGAGAAAGTGGGAATGTGAATTCCTCTGGTAGAGGAGGAGCAGTAGGAGGGGGAAATGGGCAGGGGGTCCACTGTGCCTCTGCAGAACCCCCAGCTCTCGCCTGCCAAGCTCACAGCTGCCTCACTAAGTGATTTTTCGCAGTAAAATTTCAGGGCAAAGACGTCACTGCTGAGGATTTGTCTCAGAGCACAATGCTGTTTTTTATTGCCAAAAGGAGTCGGCTTGCTGGGGTTTTTCCCTCTCCTCCTCCTCCTCCTCCTCTTCTTCTTCTCTCTCTGTGCCTCTGTCGATGCAGTTTGTGATTCGATTATGCTCGCAGTGTTTCTAGGTCTGTGTGTCAGTGGTGCTGCAGACTGGGGGAAAGAATAGCTTCTCTGTGTATGAGAAGAATCCTCCAAACACACGTGAACATTTTACACCCCCTCAGCACAGTCCAGTCCAGCTCGGCCTGGCTTGAATTAACTGCAAACAGGACACCAAATAAACCACATGCTGTCAACAAAGAAATATGAGATCTACGCCATATGGATACAGGCAAAGCACCTGTGATTTATGTACAGACTTACTCCTTTTTGTGAGTGAAGGCAGACGATAAGAGGAGTTGTAACATAGAAACTAAAAGTGGTTTGATAGATGTACATCTGAAGGGTGCAGGCAAGTTCTCTTAGAAAGACAAGTAGAGCACGTTATAACTGTTAACTGACAATCTGAGTGCCAAATTTGGATCTTTTGTTAACTGACTGATCAAGATCCAGTTATCCAGATAGGAACATTTTCACATAAAGAGCCACTGTAATCACCACTGTGATGTATTCAAATTGCTTCTTTTAATCCAACCACTGTGATTCATTAAGACCTTTTGTCACCTCTGATTGGTATTTGTGTTAGATTTTTATTATAATACAGCATGCAGTACAATGCAGGTGTAGCTCATGACTCATCTCTCCACTATCAGATGATTATTGGCATGCTTTCACACCTGAAAAGTCCATACCAAAGTTCTTGTTTTTGTTGCATAGTATATATTTGATTCGGTTAGTTTTGGTTTTTACATTGCAAATATGCAAGAGCACTAAAGAACTATACTGTGCATAACATACATTGAAAAGTGTCAGAATTTGTGAGTTTTGTCCAACTGACTCTTTATAAAATCATCAAACCACGTGTCAAACATTTCGTCTTCTCCTCTGTGTAACCATGGCTCATTTTGTTTTGTTGGTGTTGTTTTTCCTTTTTCTGTTTCTGATGATAGCCTGTCAGAACTTCCTGTAATTGTTCCAAAAGTCCACAAATTTTCACACTGGAAATTAATTGAACCATGATTCAGTTTGATCTGGACTGAGACCACCTCTTTCGGTTGGACTGAGGTTTGGGTGTTTGGTCCGAAACGTGTTCTTGGGGGAGGTTTCACTCCTGTAAGTTTGGTTTGCATAAAACTGGAAAGTCCGAAGGTTTGGACCAAACGTGGTAAGTGTGAAAGCACCCGTAGAGGTGAATTGTCTTGGGGTCTAACTAACGCTAATGGTAATGTGATTTTTTTGTTTTGTTTTTCGAGGTGTGGTTTTATCTCATGGCTTGATTCTATCAGGCACGGCGATGTCACGTTATGGCTGTGCCACGTCCGCTGGAACTGATAGCGGCCATTCTACACACTGCTTGTGATTCTACCTGCAGCACGTCCCTCAGAACAGCCTCTCTGCTCCGCTTCAAATATGCACTCAGTCTATTTTTGACAAATGCAGCATCAATTTCCACAGATCGAGATTGAGCGCACAGGAAGTCAGACACAGAAAATCTGGTCAATTTTCAAAATAAAAGACCCTCTGCCGATCATAAAAACAGACAAAAAATAAACGTTTTAACTACATAGCAACATAATCAGGTGGAACAAATGCTTTGCTGCTGAAATGGTACTGATGGGACCTACAGCCGGTGTGGAGAAAGGATCAGTACCGGGGTGCAGACGTGTTGTTACGAGTGGAATTAACAAGTTAGAATATCTCCAAAACATCAACAGATGTTTCGGAAGAAATTGGTAGAAAGTTAGGCCATGGGCCAAGGATCCTTGCTGCAGATTTCAAGGATGTCTTAACAATTGGGTATTTAAAAAAAAATTTTTTTCTTTCCCTGCATAGCTGCACGTGGGCTACTTCACTGAAATAAATCTAGCATGTGTATCCTGTCATTGTCCATTTTGATGCGCATCCAGAAGCAGCAAAATAACTAAAGGATTTTTTGCAGCTTTCAACTGCTCTCTGAGTTGTGCCAACCTCTGGCAATGTAAATAGATATGTCAATATCACAAAACCAAGACACAATGGACAGAACTCGACAGTGTGCTAAGTCTTTGTATAGTCACATATTATAATTATAACTATATCCATCATGTGTTTTAATATCATATTTTCTCTCTGTCATGCAGCCCTAGTTTTTATATTTATGGACTAACAGATGGGTGTGGCTGCTCAAATCAGACACTCAGATGACATCAAATAGTTCAAGAACAGTAGTTTGGTTCTTGTTGAACTGTACCAGTATATTCCCCAGAGCTGGAACCTATACTGTACCACTGTACCTTATGGATATCACACAAGGCTCCCATCAGTCTGAAAGCTGGAGAAGTCATTTCCAGCCTGCAGTAAAGAGCGTGTCATGCAGCTCCACTCTACAGTGTTTTACAGTGCTTTGGGGAGGAGCAGCAAATCCCTAAACTCTCTCCAGATATGGATTAATTTATTTGTTTTAAGTCCAGCCTTTGCCCTGGTGTCGGTTGCAGCAAGAGTATACACTGAAGAATGGAATGCACTGCCAGAGATC
>JAJHUR010113933.1:0-10039 GCA_027495735.1 Lutjanus campechanus | reverse complement strand
ACACACGTGAACATTTTACACCCCCTCAGCACAGTCCAGTCCAGCTCGGCCTGGCTTGAATTAACTGCAAACAGGACACCAAATAAACCACATGCTGTCAACAAAGAAATATGAGATCTACGCCATATGGATACAGGCAAAGCACCTGTGATTTATGTACAGACTTACTCCTTTTTGTGAGTGAAGGCAGACGATAAGAGGAGTTGTAACAAAGAAACTAAAAGTGGTTTGATAGATGTACCTCTGAAGGGTGCAGGCAAGTTCTCTTAGAAAGACAAGTAGAGCACGTTATAACTGTTAACTGACAATCTGAGTGCCAAATTTGGATCTTTTGTTAACTGACTGATCAAGATCCAGTTATCCAGATAGGAACATTTTCACATAAAGAGCCACTGTAATCACCACTGTGATGTATTCAAATTGCTTCTTTTAATCCAACCACTGTGATTCATTAAGACCTTTTGTCACTTATGATTGGTATTTGTGTTAGATTTTATTATAATACAGCATGCAGTACAACGCAGGTGTAGCTCATGACTCATCTCTCCACTATCAGATGATTATTGGCATGCTTTCACACCTGAAAAGTCCATACCAAGGTTCTTGTTTTTGTTGCATAGTATATATTTGATCCGGATAGTTTTGGATTTACATTGCAAACATGGAAGAGCACTAAAGAACTATGCTGTGCATAACATACATTGAAAAGTGTCAGAATTTGTGAGTTTTGTCCAACTGACTCTTTATAAAATCATCAAACCACGTGTCAAACATTTCGTCTTCTCCTCTGTGTAACCGTGGCTCATTTTGCTTTGTTCCATTGTTTTTCCTTTTTCTGTGTCTGACGATGGCCTGTCAGAACTTCCTGTAATTGGTCCACAAATTTTCACACTAGAAATGAACCGAATCATGGTTCAATTCTGGACTGAGACCACCTCTTTCGGTCTGACCAAGGTTTGGGTGTTGTAAGCTTGGTTTGAATAAAACTGGAAAGTCCGAAGGTTTGGACCAAATGCGGTAGGTGTGAAAGCACCCGTAGAGGTAAACTGACTCGGGGTCAAAAAAGTTAATAGGCTAACCAACGCTAATGGTAATGCAATTTTTTTTTTTACTTCCCTCAAAGAGGTTATGTTTTTTGACCTGTGGTTTTGTCTCTCACGGCTTGATTCCGTCAGGCATTGCGATGTCATGTTATGGCTGTGCCACGTCTGCTGGAACTGATTGCGGCCATTCTGCACACTGCTTGTGATTCTACCTGCAGCACGTCCCTCAGAACAGCCTCTCTGCTCCGCTTCAAATATGCACTCAGTCTATTTTTGACAAATGCAGCATCAATTTCCACAGATCGAGATTGAGCGGACAGGAAGTCAGACACAGAAATCTGGTCGATTTTCAAAATAAAAAACCCCAGTGTGGAGAACGGATCAAAACTGGGATGCAGATGTGTTGTTACGAGTGGAATTAACAAGTTAGAATATCTCCAAAACATCAACAGATGTTTCGGAAGACATTGGTAGAAAGTTAGGCCATGGGCCAAGGATCCTTGCTGCAGATTTCAAGGATGTCTTAACAATTGGGCATTTTTAAAAAACATTTTTTTCTTTCCCTGCATAGCTGCACGTGGGCTACTTCACTGAAATAAATCTAGCATGTGTATCCTGCCATTGTCCATTTT
Organism: Lutjanus campechanus; assembly: GCA_027495735.1. NCBI lineage: Eukaryota > Metazoa > Chordata > Actinopteri > Lutjaniformes > Lutjanidae > Lutjanus > Lutjanus campechanus. The sequence goes on along the minus strand of JAJHUR010113933.1, from coordinate 8,364 downwards.
GATGCACATCCAGAAGCAGCAAAATAACTAAAGGATTTTTTGCAGCTTTCAACTGCTCTCTGAGTTGTGCCAACCTCTGGCAATGTAAATAGATATGTCAATATCACAAAACCAAGACACAATGGACAGAACTGCTAAGTCTTTGTATAGTCACATATTATAATTATAACTATATCCATCATGTGTTTTAATATCATATTTTCTCTCTGTCATGCAGCCCTAGTTTTTATATTTATGGACTAACAGATGGGTGTGGCTGCTCAAATCAGACACTCAGATGACATCAAATAGTTCAAGAACAGTAGTTTGGTTCTTGTTGAACTGTACCAGTATATTCCCCAGAGCTGGAACCTATACTGTACCACTGTACCTTATGGATATCACACAAGGCTCCCATCAGTCTGAAAGCTGGAGAAGTCATTTCCAGCCTGCAGTAAAGAGCGTGTCATGCAGCTCCACTCTACAGTGTTGTGCTTTGGGGAGGAGCAGCAAATCCCTAAACTCTCTCCAGATATGGTTTTATTTATTTGTTTTAAGTCCAGCCTTTGCCCTGGTGTCGGTTGCAGCAAGAGTATACACTGAAGAATGGAATGCACTGCCAGAGATCCCCCCGTCTTCATTTTTTGTTCACTTTCCTGTCCTCTTTTCTCCTTTTCCCCCACTGTCCTTCATTCCCATGTGTAGCGAGGCCTGGGTAATGAAGAGCAGTCTATCTGCTCAGCCTGCACATCTCTGTCTCTCCCTCCTCCCTCTCTTGCAGCCTCTCAGGCCCTCGATGCTAATTTGACCTACAAATTCTGTCCAAGTGTGACAAACGAGAGTGCTGTTGAACTCCGGCCAAACAGCTTCCTCTCTGTCTCTTCTTGCTGTATGTGATTCTGTCTCCCGGCCTGTGTCCTCCTTCCCTCCCTCACTGTGGTCCACTCTTTACATTTCTCCCTCTTTCACTCTGATTCTCTCACTCAGGAAGTCAGGACAAGGATCTCCAGTGACATTTTTTTCCTGCGTCCAAACAAAAGCATTTAGCTTTTGCTCAGGGCCCAGCTGTTGTGTTTGTATAACCCAGTTGGAAAGCGTGGGACGGGAACCGACTGGGACCCTCGCTTCATCTTGCAGCTGTCCAGTTCTGGACATGGAGAGTTTGGGAGAAAGTTGCATCTCCTTTTGCACTTACTTTCTTGCCTGCAGTCTCATGTCTTTTCATTGAGCTTGGAGACGTCCTCCCAGTGAAAGCGGTTGTGGAGGGAAAATTCATTTTGGTCCTCTTGGTTGCGTCAAAGCTGGCAAAAGCACTGAGAAGCTGGAGTTTTTAAATGTGGCGAAGTGCTTCACTTTGCTTGTTTGGCCTTTTGCCATCACCCTTGACGACATCTTACACACATCTACACACACACACACACACAATGCACACACGCACAGTACACATAAATACTTCTCCAGGGTTTAGTGTAGAGCAGGCCACATAAAACCAGACCAGAAATTGGCATTTTCCACCAGCCAGTGATTACAGGACTTTACTCATTACAGAGGCATTACACCATTACTTTTTCACTCTTGTCAGTCTGTCTTTATCATTCTGTCTTTTCTTTTTCACAATTGCCACTCTTTCTTAACATTTCTCACCCAATTCGCTGCCTTCCACCACTTTTTTTTCTCCGTTACCGGGCCACCAACTAGGCTGCCTCTTTGGAAAACAAAGTGTTTCCCATGTTTCAAAACCGACATGGAACAACACAGTTTTTATCACAGTCCGGATCTCTGGCATGAAAACCAGTTGGTTCCTTGTTTTTCAGGAGACCTCATTTTAATGGGAGAGGTCTGGTCCGACTTAGTTAGACACACACAACACACAACTTTCCTTTTGTCATATGTTGCCAAAGTAGGAATTTTCAAGATAACATCTCTCCATGTATGTCACCACTTGACCTAAAAATGGCTGTCATGCATAGGCTATAATGTGGTGGTATTGAGTTAATGCATTAGAGTAACCTGCTCTCTTTTTCCATCTCCTGACTGTGCATTGCTTGAAATTTGAATCTGAAGCATGAGCCTGGCAGCATTGCATTTTATTTAGAGTTAGAAGTGTTTGCAGATGAGACTGTGCAGCCAAATGTCTATGCTAAGGCATCCCTGCATGACTGTTTGGTAGAAAATGAAATTAAAAGATATTATAAATATAGCATTAGCCTGTGGAATGCAAAAAAGTGACACCTCTTTTCCCTGAAGGCTTTTATCTGCAATTTCTCCTTGATTATTTGAATAGTTTGTGCAAAAGGTCACCCAGGAAACACTCAATGTTCTGCACTTGGTGCAATGCTCTGCCAACATTAACATGACCCCCACATACATTGTCCCTAGCTTAAACAAGATTTCAAACTGAAGCAGTTGTTGATCACTTGCGGTCCCCAGCTGCTGGTTAAGAAAAGTGAGAAGTCAGCTGTTTGTAGTATAAAACGCAGCAGTCAAAAAATAGAATTACTGCCTCACAGTTGTATGCCTCCACCTACCACTAAAGTTACAGGTCAACCTGTAACTTTAAAGGAATTTAATGGAAGTTATCACCAATCACAGAGGTCCCTCAGCATACAGTCATGAATGTGCACAAAACAAATTAGGCTGACTGGACCAATGGTACTCGAGGTTAGCTGCAGACAAGCTGTAGGTCCATTGACATCTTCAAACCAGCTTCTAACCCCAAACCCTTGTTTTATTCTTCCTTCCTTGCTCTGTTGTGACCTGATGAATTTGACCTATTTCCTGTACAAGCATGAAATCTATATTCTGCTTTTCCTCTGTCATTGTTAGATTGTTTGTGCATTTTTTTTTCTCAGAGAGGGAAGTAAACTCTGAGGCTTTTGTCCCTGTTGTGGATGCTGTTTCCTCTACACCCGTCAGAGGCACACACATGCACACACACACACGCACGTGCAGTGGCCTGCTGGTGACAGCCGCCTTCCTGTTAATGGAGGTGTTTAGTCTGTCCCCTGTGTGTTTTGAGGCGACCCGACCAGCCTGCACGCTTAGTGTGGCTCTGGCCCAGTCACTTTATCTCCGGGCTGTTTTTTTTTTTTTTTCCTGCTTCATTTGATCCTGGAGTACATTTCCATTCCCACAATGCAACCTGTCCCTTACCTCAACTGCTTTGTTTGGCCAAAAATACCTCCCAATGCTGCAGGGTGCTGCAAACTGTGAAAGTAGGTTGTGACGGAGCCGGAGCACAATGGCACAAATGACAATCTTCTGATTTAATTTGGTGTGACAGCGATGACAAACAGGATTGTTTTAATGTTGCCTCACTTGGCTTGTCTAGACAAACTCATACACACAGTTTTAATTCTCTCAAGAGGTTAAAGTAAGTTTATGCTTCCTCTTGTGGTTTTGTTCAGAGGTTATTTAAAGTATTTTTCCGACTTTTTATTAAAAACAACCAGGCAAAATTCTGAAAAAATAACAGAGAAAACAATAGAAACAGTGTACAGAGAGGAAAGAGAGTCAAGTTCAGTGACAGAGCTCACAGTTGAAGTGAAGTTCCTGCTCTTTGTGCAAAGCCTGGAGGGACCCTCAGTCTTGTCGTAGCTCCTGTAGAGTGAATTTAAGAGGGTCAACTTTAACAAGGGCTGTATTGATTCTCTGTGTTTGAGGGAGGAGAGGGTGTCTGTGTCCTTTTTTTGAATAGTGGGATGAGGACAAGACAGGGGCGGCGCTGCTTTTTGTCTTCATGTTTAAGCCTCCATTCACCAAAGTGGCAGGGGGCAACACTTGGTGGTCTGGACTCCAGGGGGACTGCAAACTTTGACGTTTGTTGTCACGTTACAATTTGTTGGGCAACAGTTACACAAGAAGCTCACGGTTGCATTTTTCTTTTTTAACATAACATACAATTTTAAATATATTCCACTTTTTGGCTAAAGTTCAGGTGTTTGTTCACTCTGTCCAGGTTTCTGTTCAGTGTACTACTTAGATTTCTACAACAAATGCTGCTTTTTAACAGCAGTTTGTTTAGAGCTTCACGATTAGTCAAATATTAATCAATTATTAAATTAATCCCCAGCTATTTTTATAATTGATTGATCTGTTTGAGTATTTTTTTAAGAAAAAATAGTCAAAATTCCTCTGAGATCAGCTTCTATATGAATATTTCTGGTTTCTTTACTCCTTTACTCCTTACTTCAGTTAACTCGGCATCTATAACAAGACATTTGAGAACATTATTGTGGGCTTTGGGAAACACTGATCGACAGTTTCCATCATTTTCTGACAATTTATAGACCAAACAATTGGTTAATCAAGAAAATAATCAACACATAGTCGCGACTCTAAGTTAGTTATTTAGACTTAGAGCTAAAGCAATCTGCCTATTAATTAATTAGTCGATTGACAGAGAATTGTTATTGTTTTAGTCATTTTTGAAGCAAAAAGACCAAACATTCTCTGTGTCCATGTCTTGAAATGTCAAATTTATGTGTATCCTTGACTTGTATGGTAAATTGAATATCTTTGGGTTTTGAACTGTTGGTTTGATGAAATAAGTATGTTTGAAAATCTGCATTTTCCAAGTATTTTCTGACTTTTTTTTATGTAGGTAAAGCAATTAATCTAAATCAATAAAATAATCACAGATTAATCCCCAGTGAAAATAACTGATAGTTGCAGCCGTAGTTAGGCTAAAAAAACTTCACTCACAAGTGTGAAATGAATTCCTTTGCATGGGAATAATGATGTGTTAGATGTGTGCACCTCAGTGCCTGTTGGGTGTTTTATAAGGTCATTGAGTTAGACAGCCGTTGTGGCAGCGCTTTTACTAGTAACACGTGGCTGGTGTCTGCACATGGTTGGCCAGGCTACAGAGTAATATTTTAAAATGAGAAATGGTGTTTGGACACTCCAGGGCTGCAGCTAACACAGTTGTTTTCTTGATTGATTAATCTTAGTAGTTTTTGATAAATTGTTTAGTCTGGAAACATCACAAGTTTCCAGAGCCCAACTATATTTTCAGATGTCTTGTTTTGTCTGTCTAACGGTCCAGAAGACAAATATATTCAGCTTACAATGATATAAAACTGAAACATGACAAATCCATAAATTTGAGAAGCTGGAACCAGAGCACGGTTAAGATAAGATAAGATAAGATCAACTTTATTGATCCCACACCGGGGAAATTGAAACAATAACAAGATGTAGTTTGATGAGGTTGTGAAGTTTCATGGGATGATTTGGGGTTATTGTCTTCAGTGTTAAACAGCCACCATTGCGGATGAAAATCTATCTTGACATGACTCAGGCAGAAATGGCGTCCATGGATGAGGTAATATCTTAAGTTTTTATTCATGTTATGTTTAGTCACGTTCACCAACTTCCTTTCTTACTCTTTGAACTGACAAATCCCATGTGTTCCCAGAAGTTAAAGCAATTAGCAGCTAGTAGAAAACACACCATTACTTTTAATAAATTACAGATTTCTCTGTGTTTGACCATTGTTGAAAACATTTGGGATAATGTAAGTGCACAACTATATATTATAACTTTAAATTCTAAATCTGTTATCAAACCTCTTGTTAATCTTCTTACTAGTAGTAGGTAATAGTAACATTGTGAAGGAACAGGTGAATTGCAAACTGATTAGCCTATACTAATCTGAATGCAGAAAATTTTAACTAATACTTTGAATCTCAGTTACAAACCGAATGATTTAGTTGTCCTTTTTTTAAATGAACTAAAGCTGAAAGGATCAGTGGAAACGTAAATAGATTGGCAGAAAATGAATTATCATTATAAACATTTTTTTCAAGCAAAAATTGCCCCAAAAATCAACGGTTTCAGCTTGTTAATTGTGAATATTTCCTGATTTACTTATATAGTCTTATATGCGTAAATAGAATATCTTTAGGCTCTGGATCAATAAATATGGACAGTTTATTGTGACATTTTGTTTGTCATCTAAAAGAGAAGCAGCATATTAATCAGTAATTAAAGATATTGACATTTGTAGCCTGAAAATGGACAAATCGTAAGTAACTGAAAACTATCATATTTACGAAATTCTAGTGACTTATGATGCTGATTAACATTTCAAGCAACCAATAATCTGTTACATTTAAAAAAGTGTCTGTCCTAACGTTGGGTGTTGTTGTACTCACTAGTTTTTGCTTTATCAGTTGGTCACTGTGGTTACATAAGACGTTGGTCTCTCCACCATATCAGTGTTGAACATTTCAGTTTTCTCAGAGAAAACTCAAGGCTGCTGAATATTAACACACACAAACATTCACACACTCCTCTAAGAACAACCAGATGACCAGTGGATCCTTTCAGGGTGCTTTCACAAGACTCCAGACCTTTCACAAGCGCTTTCAACCACATCCAACCTAAACTTATTCCCACTGTTTTTTAAGCCTAGAGTATACACAGGCTTAGGTCCAGGTTCTTGCTTGTCCTGACGGTGGTTGGTATAGTCACACACACTCTCACACATGGGAGGTATGTTGAAATGATTCCTGTGTTTGATCCTAGGAGATGGTGGTAGCTTTCAGAGCATTCCTCCTCCCTCCTCTGTGTACTTACCCACCAGTATCTGTGGTCCAGGCCTGAGCCTGGGGGCCATGGGAGGGGACTCCTCGCTGATCTTCAGGTTGTGTTATGGTTCTGGGGGGGAATGTGCTGTGTCTCAGGTCTGGTCTAGATCAGGTTGCTGCCCCCCCCTCAAGGCATGTGTTGCCCTTGGACTGAGCTTTCGTATCGCAGATGAGGCCACATGTCCTCAGGAACTGGTTCTGATAAAGTTTCTTTTTGCATATCAGTAATGAACAAAAGAAAAACAACAAAAGAGAAGACTGATCATTTGTCCATTTGCTCCACCTCTAATCAGTAACACATGCACACAGAAAGCACTATGGGAGCAACAGGGAGCACAAGGCTCATGGTTCGAATTGTATCACAGTTTTGAGTCAGGGATCGATCGAATTTAAAAAAGTGTCAAAATGCTCTGTTGTAGCCACTTCTCTGTCTGTAGTTACCACTGTAGTATTAGTAAATAATGTGTAATAATGATAATAATAATGATAATACAGTATACTAACACTATACACACACGAGCTGCAGCTGTGCGCACGGCGCTCTGTCCGCTTTGTCCCTTCATACTGTAACAGTGAATTTTAACAGAATAATAGCCCATGTGTGTAGGTATATACTATATTTTTTAACCCTGGTCTTGCTGCACTGTGTAGAAAAAATAATGGAGTTCACAGTTTCATGATTTAACCTGTTTTACTCCACTTTCAGCACTGATCAGTTGAGCGCACAAAGTGAACTGGACGTGGCGCCGTGCGTGCAGCTGCAGCATGTGTGTTTGTTTGAGAGAGTGGGAGACACAAGAAACAGATTTTTGAGAACTTTGAATAAAGTAGTGTAGGTTGTTACTGCACCTAATCTTATTTGTTGTGTAGCTGTGCACAATGAAGAAACGAGACAAACAAATTTGCAAATTAAGGCTCCATTCTCGACGCTAGCACAGTGTGTTTGCATGCAAAATTTGCCGACGTGCATTACCGGTCAAACACATTACCTGCAGTTAACCGTTAATCATTAACATCACAACCACCAAAATAAGATAAGATAATATTTCAGTTTGCAGAACACATGAAATAGCAGTTTGCCCTAATTACAACCTATTTCTTACTGCAAACAAAAAATACACGCAGGTTGGGGAACCTACGGAGGCTGTGAAAATAGCGTAAAACGCGAAAGGTTGTATCTAGAGCCAGTGTTTGGTTTGTCCATTCTGGGCTACTGTAGAAACACGACAACCTCCATGGAAGAGGACCTGTGCCCTCTGTTGATATAAATAGCTCATTCCAAAGTAACAAAAACACAGCAATTCTTATATTCAGGTGATTGTACACTAATGAAAACTTGCTTATGAATATTTTATTCCATTTCTTCCATATTCTGCCAATAAATCCCTGCAAATCTTACACACTGGACCTCTAAGCCTCTCATATAAATATAAGTGGTTGTTATTTGGCCTCGTGCTAATAATCTCCAGACTCTGGCTCTCAGATGAAGACACAGAGGGAAAGAAAACAAGAGGCCTCAGTTAATTGTTTTGAGTGGGACTCTCCCGGATCCCCCGTCTCACCAATGTGCAGTTAGGCAAGGTTTATTTTCCTGACCCAGTCACTTTCAAAGTCTTTTTACCCACACATTTGTTTCTCTCACACACACTTTCTGCAAAGTTGTTTACCCAGAGTATTAGCTGACCTCCCTGCTCCTTACCCAAACACCTCAGCAGGAAGGAACATTACCTCCCCGCCACTGGCCCGCTTCCACAGCATTGTGATAGTGAAACCTTGGTGTAAATCGACACTC
>JAJHUR010113931.1:0-12256 GCA_027495735.1 Lutjanus campechanus | reverse complement strand
GCAATGCATCTGACCACACCACATTTGAAAACCAACACACTGATGGGTGTAGGGTTGGATGCAAGTACATTTGCTAGTTAAATAAGGTGGGAGGTGGGTGCCAAAATGACAACAGCGTCGGACAGGAACTGGTAATGACAGCTGCACTGTGCTGTGCTCTACCATGCGCCTTTATTTGCATCACCTGTGTAGATGCATTGTCATGCCAGGTGTGAACTGATTTACTTACTACAGCCGCAGGTGGCATGTTAATATCAGGTATAAACAGCCTTTTTCTGTTTGGTCTATTATGTTTTGAATACGTAAATTTTTGTGCATGTGAATGTCTCTCGTCAGTCTGCGTGCGTGCATGTGTGCAGACATACCTCTTGCACGAGCGAGTGTATGTTTAGACTTTTACGGGGCCTAATGAGAGCCTTGAGTATCTAGCGGAGTGTGGGTGGCAGGATGGTGCTGTTTGTGTCGGCGTGCAGTCACAAGTCTGCATTGACTTGATGTGTGTTTGAGGTAAAGCTGTGGAATTCAGACGAGTGGGTGTGTGTGGTCAGCTGTGGCGAAACGTGGACTTCCCCTCTGTGGTTATGGCCAAACTGGGTTGCTCAGAAACCACTGTGACTGTTCTTGGACTCTGGCCACTGTAAAGGAAAAGGAGAAGAAAAAGCTCTTCTAGTACATGAGCAAGTCACTGTTTCCTTTATTTCCTGTGTAGGATGCATGAAGAAGAGATGCAGTCATCAAAACTCCATTACACTTAAACACGACATCATTTCCACATTATGTCTGAGGAACAGTTTACGTAAGGAATTATTTTGGCGTAGAGTAAAGAGAAGCGTGTGTGTAGCTGTGTGTCAGCTTATGAAATGAAGAGTAAGACAACATTTTTAAGCTTGGTGGTCAGGAAGTCGCTTCCACTCAGTGACAATAAAACAGGGAGATTGTGACGTACCACCTGACTGATTGCTGGCATTTCCACCCCACACTCAGCAACTCTGCCTGGCCGGCTGTCACAGCTGGCCCTGTGCCTGCAGAACACGGAGGCCTAAATGTCACAACGCCTTCTTCTCCACAGAGGTGAGACAGCAGGGCACCCTAAGTGCTTGTGTACCCACTCACATATCCAACATTTAATGCTTTTAAAGGAGAGAACAGACTTAGAAATTACATGTATTAAAGCATTTAAAATGTGAAACTTTGAAAGTGACATACTCCATAAAAGCCTTTTACCTAAATACGATGACACCAGGTGTAAACAGCTTTTCTTAGGTTTCTCATTATCCTTGTATTTTCTATGCCTTCAAGGAAATTGCACAGTTTTTTGTTCAGTTCAGGTCTTTTTAACATAGGCTTTTATCCAGTAGACTTTATAGGCAATACATATTGAAGTTCTGGTTCCCATGGACACAAAGGGTTAGCTCAATATCATGAATACCTGGACAGTATGCAGTCCCAAAGCCCTGCAGCAAATAATATCTTTGGAAAGCTCAACTCCATGGTTTTTGTAGCCGTGTTAGCAGAATGGCTCTTGGGATGGCGATGTTATTCAGTCCACCACTTTGTTGCAGACTGAATTCTCCTAACCTCCCTTACCCTAACCTTAACCCTACTGAACTGATTGCCATGAAATTTTGTACAATCATGGTTCCCAGACTGACTTTTCCTCTGGCACCACCAGCAGTTTAACATTTTTGGCTTTTTGACAAATATCTTCACAATTATTGACAGCTATGACTAAATACTTTTAAATCCACCTCAGCTGTGCTTCGTAGTCCTACTGTGTTTAGTAGGCTTACTAATTTGCAAATATTAGCACACTAACATTTTAAACTAATATAGTGAATATGATGAACATTATGCAAGGCACAAGGCAGATTTATTTATCATTTTACAACACAGGATTGTATCACAAGATTAAACATACAATATGTAAATTCTGCCACTAGAGGTCTCTCTCACATTAAGACGATATCACAAATGTAGTTAAATGACGTTGTGAAGAAGCGTGGGATCATGGGAGATACTATCTGTGCAGTTAAACAATGGGCGAGGTGATAGTAAAGTTTTTTCACGTTACAAGTCCTTCTACTTCCTCACTATTGACACTCTCTGTTCTCCCAGAAGTTATAGCAACTAGCTAACAACGGAAATGGAAATGCGACATTAGCTTGAATAAATCACAGTTTTTCCTGCGTTTAAATATTGCTGGTAAAATTTTGGGATAATGTAAGTACTCAACTCAACAAATTATATAACAGTGTTGTTGTTTTTTTTTTGGTTTTTTTTGCCTCACTGTCAGTGACAGCAATGGTGTGAGGCATTATGTTTTTGGGTTGTCTGTATGTACGTCTTATCCATTCTTGTGAACATATCTCAAGAATGCCTTAACAGAATTTCTTTAAATTTGGTACCGATGACTCAAGGATGAACCGATTCAATTTTGGTCAAAGGTCAGGGTCACTGTGATTCCACGTCCATCCCATTCTTTAAAACAGAATATCTAAAGAACACCTTGATGGCATATCTTCAAGTTTGGCTCATACATCCACTTGGACTCAGGGATGAACTGATTTGAAAATGGCAGTCAAAGGTCAAATTCACTGTGACACTATAGCTAATTATGACAACATTTCACACAGTTGTCTAATAGGATAAAACAATGAAGTGCTGACATTTTATATCCAAAATGTCAAAGGTCAACTTCACAGTGACATCTGTGTACTCCTCTGTAAAAAATAGTCTCTGAGTGTAGTCAGCATGATTCTTATTGGAATCATACATCAGTGTAGTGGTAAATTCAATTTGGGAAAGAAAAAAAAACATTCAATATCTTTTATTAAATTCCTTAAAAATCTTCAGTACACATATTATAACCTGGACCTACCTTTAAATTGTAGTTCCATCTTTGCTACTCAAACACTAATGTCATATATAAAAATTATATCCAGGAGATTGAGTGAGCAAATGATAAGTCACAGAGAAAAACAAAACAAAACAAAAAAATACCAGGTGGAAATACCGGGCATCAAACTGCCAACCCCTCTGAGCCACAGGTGTTATTTGGGATTTTATTAAACTGTCCCAAAGCACAGCACCAGCATTGGTTAATTCTCTAGAAATACACCTTCTGAGGTTTACAATAATTTATTGCATTCAACTTTAATGATCTCTAAAGTACTTTTATTCTCATAATTTCTCATAGCGTAGTTTGTTTGAGAAAAGCAGGAAGATGAATATGTTCCCGAGTGGCTCAGACTTAAATGTAGCTCTCTAGTCGGATGTCTGCATTTGCTACTACTACTAGGTTTACTTTGCGATGCCACATCAAAGCAATGCTGTAATGGTATATGCTTACGTCTGACTCATTTATATTCACGAGCAGTGGGATTACTTCTCTAAAAAAATTTAAAACGACACAAAATGTACGGAAAAAGTAAACTTTTCCTCATTCCTCTTTCAAGCTTCTCATGCATATTTTAGAAGCGAGCTTGTTATCTTAGATTTTCGTGTTCAGTTGCGCAGTGTGAGAAGGTGAGATAGATTTTCCATCATTTTCACTCCCACAAAGACGGAGAAATTGATTTGGAGAGCATCACGGATGTATTTACCAGTGTTCATATGTGCAAGAGATACTCAGATGTGGTGAATAATGGCTGGATGGTAAAGGCAGTCCCTGAGAGCATAGATAGCGTAGACCACCAACTAGATAGAGGAAATCAGAGGGTTAACGGAGACAAAACTCAATGTGGAGAGTAAGAGAGCACATGAGCCAGAAAGAGTAAATAGAAAGCCGCCCAGAGAGAGGAGACAGACCGAGTGGTGGAAAAGAGCAGATGGTGGGGTAATACTGCTCTGCTCTCATTACTTCTCCTTCCCCGACATTATTGTTTGGGAAATGGATATTACAGCGGACATAATAGCCTTTATCGTCAATTTTCCCCTGTATAATTCCCTCGGTTCTGCTCCTTCAAAGGCAGATGAAACGCTTACCGGATGAGAGTAGAGTCAGTGCTGTGGAGAAGAGACCTACTCCACTGGCATGGACAGCATGCAGTCTTTTTTTTTCTGCCAGTCTCAGTGCAATGCATACAAAATCAATAGAGTAGTCTAAAAATCCATGAGGGGTAAAATGCTTCCAATAAGCTCCCATCTGGCGGCATTCTTTACCAGGCGGTTTGGTGCCATAAATATAAATCCTGCAGTGCTCCAAAAGCCATCAGTCACAGCAGTGTTTTTCATTTAAGACCAGGAGGAACCATTTTTACTCTGTGTTTGGATCAGAGGACTTTATCGTAGCTGTGTTGTGGACAGGGTTTTGAGGTTAAAAAGGTATTCTGATACAATTCCTAATTACCTAAAAATTGCAGCCAGTAACTTAATCCAAGTACCTCAATATTAAAGTAATGTAACTTTCCATTACTTTTGGATTACCTCAATACCAAATATGGAAAATTGTTTAGCCTTATATAATATTTTATGTTTGCTGTTGGCTTATTAATTGTGTGTACAGATATTCCCTCCTCCCTACAGTCCCAAAATATTTTCCAGTAGTAGCAGCAGTAGAAGTGGTATTGACAAGTTATGTGTATCATTTTTTCATTTTTTTCACTTCAGGACATGATAATGAATTAAGTGTTAAGCTTAAGATTAGCTAGTTTCACTGAGGCAAGGGTCTTTTTCTCTGTAACTGTGATGGGAAACTAATTGTGTCATCCAGTTACATATAATTAGTTACTCCGCAGGGTTTGAATTACACAGTGGTTTTCGGGGGAGCCCTATTTTCCATTGTACACCACTACTAAAACATGTCACGTGCATGGGCATTCATGGAAGTGCACGGCAACAAGGTCAGTTTCAGGGTTACTGTAGAAAACACACAACAACCAGCAGTGAAGATAAATGTTCAGAAATTATAATGTTATGAGAGAATACATGCAGCATACAGACACACAGCATATTTTCACTATTTCTAATTTATTTTCGTAACGCGATGTTTTAGAGCTCATGTAAAAAGACTTTCAGGGAAGTCGAGCTCCCCTTAGTTACCCCGTAATTCGAAGCATGTCCCCAAGCCTGGTTGTGGATATCTGCAAGCCTACTACTGTATTTAGGGTTGCCATCTTCAGTGTGGAAAAATAAGGACATCTTGCCAGCAACCCCGAGCCTGGGGACACAAATCAACCAGGGACTCTGGGCCTCTCCCCTTGTACTTGGACAGTTGGACAGTCCGCCATAGGTGACAGAATATAGTCTCAAGCAAACTGCACAGTTTGCCTTGTACTCACTTCCACTGACAGGACTGATTTACTCCTGATCTGTCTGCCATTTAGATCTGTATTTGGACAGCTTCTTTCTTTTTACAAGTGGACTTGAGCTAATTGTATTTGTCGGCAATTTAAAAAATGCATGACTGAGTCTTTATAACTGGGATGAAAAAACTGATTTAATACTTCACTCCACTCCACTATGTCTAAAGAAACTGTTTTTGTTTAATTGTTTCTCATGTAGCTTGTGAAAGCATAGTGACCACTTACCGTGTCTCTCTTTGAACAACCATTCTTTTCAAAACAATAAATTGAACTATTTTTTAAAATCCTGTGCAAAGACAAACCAGACCTCTCCCTAAACAGCCCAATGAATATGTATAATGTACAACTGCAATGAGTTTTTGAGGGAGGATGATAGGCTTGGTAAGTTCTTTCATCAGCAGATTGGTACGACCAGAATGGCGCTGCAGGCCTAATTGGAATAATTTAACTTCTCGCTTTGAAGTGTAAAATACGTGTGCTAGAGATGAGGTTCCAGAAAGGTCAGTGCTAGAGGCGCTACACGTTGCTGCTTTGAGCTGTAGATTGGCACGTAAAGATGATAATATCATTATTTGGATTTCGCTTTGATTACCAATGCAGGAAAAATCCTGTTCATTTTGACCTCTGATATTCAGATGCAACTATTTGTACTCGCTTTGTTGGGAGTGAATTTTTTTTTAAACTGCTTAAACTATTCATATCAGATGTTTTGCTGTCCTGTCCACTGCCTTGATCATATGATGTTACATTTTCATTGATGTGTAAATCTAATTGTATCTATTCTGTATTATGTTAATAAAATCAAGACTTTCTCTGACCTTTACAAATATGAACTTGTGGATGCAAAATGAGATTTGCAAATGCACACTCAGATGTGCAAATGTGTTCTGAGACATGTAAATGTATACACAAGGTGCAAATCGATTTGGATCTTCACTGTGCCCAGCAATGGCTGCAGTGTTGTGGAAAGATGAGTCCACTCCATGGCTTCTCTTTGCAACTCAAACATTCCTTGGACAACACGGAGAGACTAAAGTGGGTCAGATTTAAGGTGCCATTATTTATAGATCTTGGTACAATTCTTTGTGTACTAAAAGTGTATGGGAAATTAAAGGTAAAGTGATTTGGGGTATATGTCACGGTCGGGGTGTAAAGTCAATCAAAGTCACAGGAGGTGTGGACCCAAAGATGCAGACGTCGGCACTGGAGCTGAGTTCAAATGATATTTAATAGTGAAAAAAACAAGGAGGTAACGAAAAACACCGGCTTACGTGAGCAAGGGAATCCAACAGAAAACAAAGCCGGGCAAAAGTCCAAGCAAATCCAAAAAACATCAAACAGAGGGAGAAAATAAATCCAAAACTTCCAAGAGCAGAAAAACCCAAAAAGCACAGGAGAACACACTGGGGAACAAAACACCAACACGACATGACGAACCGACAAAGACAAAGAGACTCACAGGGACTAAATACACAGGGAGGTAATCAACACAGGTGGGTAGACAACAGCAGGTGAACTAAATCAGAAATCAACAAAGGGCGGGAAAAGGACAAAGACAGGAAGTAAAAACAACAAGGACACACAAGGGAAATCAATACTACAAAATAAAACAGGAAATGAACCAACAAAAACACAACCATGACAGTATAATTTCTGAATTATATGTACATATTTTAAAGTATAAGTTACAGTTCTCATATTTTAAAGCTGATTAATGCTGTGTTTATTAAATGGAACATGTGAACTCTCTTGTGAACAACAAGTATGTTTGTTTTTTTCTTGCTGTGGTAAAAAAGCGAAATATCCCCTACCCTGCTGAATAGGGCAGAGCATACTGTAGCATATTTGTGGCACTGGTTGAACAAAGGGACAGCGAGTGACAGACTGAGTGACAGTGCTGCTCATAGCGGAGCAGAAATTTAGCACAAAGTTGTCAATCTGGCAGTAAAGTTCAGTTCACATTATAGTATGTCAGTTAATAATAAACACTGAAGCTTCTCAAGGCCAAGAAAAGTCTCTCCTTTAGTTTTAAATCCATAATGATAAATCAAACACTGATTTTTGACTCATTTTTCCATGTTGAAAACAGCTATTGTTGTTAGCATGTTCAATCCTATGAAGCCTTGGATTGAGGCTGTTGGTCAGGCCAAGGCTGATTTCCTGACTGGGCATGTGTGTGACAGGTGAGCTCTGATCTCTAATACATTGTGTAATGAATAATATGAGATTGACCCAACAACAATGAGCTCTGTAACGCGGTCATGTAGTTGTTGTTACAGCCCTTTTTGCATAAAGTTCTCTACAGCAGCCAATTGTACATTTGGAAGGGCAGGGTGAGGTGAGGTGTTTGCAACCTTCAAGCTCACTGCTAAATGCTAATGTCTCCATTCTTTGGTATATCATTAACAAACATCCATCAAAATGACATACTGCTCCAGGACTATGACTACTGTACGCTACTAAAATGATAATAGATTAATAACAACTGATTAATAAAGATGCAGCTCCAGTTTCACTCTTTCACAAATAGTAGATTTTTATGTTGGTCCTGGATGAAAACTTGTGCTTTAACCTGTTAAAACCTTTTTTCACTGTTGCCAGTTTGGCAACTTTGTTGTCACAACTTTTTAGACTTTCACCAGTTTTTCAGTCAGCTAGTTACTGATTAGCAAATTGTTTCCCATTAAAGTATAACCACTTCCTTCTTTAACAGCACCATGTGGCCTGTAGTAAATAGTTTCATGTATGACATCATCTGGACACATCATCTGAGGAATAATTTCCTTGTGGGAAGACCAGAAATCTTTTCCCTGCACAAGGGGAAATCCATGTATGTTTTCTTGTGGGCACAAACCTCAGTTGTATGAGAACTATCGAGGGAAGATTCATTCAGGTCGGATGTGTTGTTGTAATGAGAACAGTCACGATACATGCTGTTATGTGTACAAGTTATTAGGCCTGTATAACATGAGATAAATCTGTGATTTGTGATAACATTGTTCAGTATTTCAATAATGATGTGACTTGTGATAAATAATCAAAAACTGAAGCGTGCATATGAGCTTGTTTCCTCTGGACGTTGCCAGAGCTGTTTTTAAACAGTGTTTACCTGTGTTTGTAACACCACGTCTCTCCTGAATCCAAAATAATTCCAAATAGTAGAAGTGCTTTTTCTAAAAATAATAATTGGAATTCTCTCTTTGACCAGCTAGGGCTTCATCTGATTGGTCAAATAACGCTAATACTCCGGTCGTCATCACCACACTGTGAGCAAAGGCTTTGAAACAACTCTTCAGAAACACTTTGGGTGACATCACAGGCGCTCTGTCCACTTTAAATTATGCTGTCTGTGATCCAGGTAGGTCAAAGGTTGGCATGTTTAGTGTTAATATATGGTGTGTGTAACTAAAATGACTCTTCTAATTTACTGCATTTCATGTGTTTGTGTGTGAGATGTGTTTATCACACATGTTCACACCACGATGACAATGAAAATAAGATTTATTGTCAGCACTACAATGTTACTGTGACAGTGGTTACAGGATAGAAAATATACCGGGGACCCCTTCATGTCTGGCTGCAACTATTTATTTTTTTCATTGTCAGTTGATCCACTGATTATATTCATGATTAATTGTTTAGTCAATAAAATGTCAAAAAATTGTAAAAACACCAATCACAATTTCCCAGAGCCCAAAGAAAGGTCTTCAAATTGCAGCTTTTTTCCAACTACCAGTCCCAAACCCAAAGACTCTTAATTTACAATCATAAATGACAACGAAAAGCAGAAAATCTTTACATTTAAGAAGCTGGAACCAGCAAATAAATGACATGTCTGCTTGAAAATTACACTTCTACTTAGTCCTGTGAAAAAAAACAACACAAGATAAATGTATTGAGAAGGTATTGGACATATTTTGAAAACATTTGCACCATGTCGACATAAAATACCCATGTAGAGAGAGCTGGATCCCACCATTGTTGGGTGACGTGTGGATGACGCATGCTTGACTGGCAGGAAGAAGATTTATATATACTGTCTATTTACTAAGAGTCATTGATTGTTAGATCAATTATGAAAAATGTTAGATTAAAAATGTAAACTAGGAAGCCTTTTGTAAAGATTTTTTATGTCATGATTTAAATGTATGAATCTGAAAACCACATTTTCCTCTATTTAATGCAAAAAGCTCAACTGGGATTTAAGCTTTTCAAAATGCTGTAAGACCCAAGCAATATACAGACAAACAACACAAAGATATTTACAGTTAATGTACATATATTTACAGTATATGTAACAAATAAAGTGTAAATATTATAACTCTGAATGGAGTTGTACTGCAAATACCAATGAGCCACAGTCAAGCAGATGCATATAACCTGATGCAGGCTGCTACAAATCCTCATGTGTGCTTTCAAAAAGCCAATTCCACACTGTCCTTCACAAGGCATTGAAATGCTGGACACACTGCCTCAGAGATTCTCAAAGTGTTCTGTTGCTGTGAATCTGCACTACTATTACAAAAGAAGGCTGGATGACATTTGTCACACACACATTCTCACCAGTATCTACATGTCTCTGATTCATTAGACCCAGTTTTTTATTCACTTGCTTATGAAACATCAGTCAGCCACAGCGTGTTGTTAGTGTTTTTATTTTAAAGTCGTTGTTGTTGTTGTTGTCCACGGTTTTCCTGCTATTCACCAGCTGTACAGTGTGAGAGGCTGCCGTGGACTTCAGTGTTGTGTTGACATCAGCAGTGATGTTCCAGTCAGGGTCATGTTTGTTTTCATTTGTGTTCCCTGATTAGGTTGTACAGCTGGGGGCTTTGTGCTGGAGGAAGTACAGCAGGAGGTCTGACTCACAGACGCTGTTTGGGCTAAAATTAATTTTGTATATAATAATGTTTAAGTATATTCAAAAAATATCACAACTTTTATTTAAAAGTACTCCAGCTATGAAGCAAAGATTATGTTGCTACAGCAGCTTTAAGATGGTTGTTACTTCCTGACCAGCAAGAAGAATTTGGAGACTACTGGTGAATATAAATTAAGGTTATGACAGCCACTTAGCTTTATTAAGGCTCTAATCCCAAAACATGACAGTGTTATTGGTCCAATAAATGGTCTGTAATTAATGTGTGTTGGTGTGTGTTTGTGTGTAGTGACAGATGTCTGTCATGAATAATAATGGAATGGAATAACTGCAAGACAAAGTCCTTCCCCTTGCAGTGGGACCATTTCTGGACCACCACTTGTTGTCAGAATGTTGAAGTATAGGATAATGAAGATATCTAATTCAAAAGACTACACACCAAACCATGGCAAAAGTAATGAAAGTGGTGACTTTCTCCCTCCAAAAGCTAATGTTAGCCGCTGAAGCTACGATGCCTGGGATATAATCACACAAGCCACAGGTCTTGCTACCTCTTTCACTTCTCGGGTGACACAAAAGGCGACTTTCTTGACTTGTAAAATTATCTTCTGGACTGAAAAACATAATATGATTAATTTGGGGCACAATTCAAAAGGGATCAAAAAATAATTTGTCTCTCGCCAATGACTACCGTTCAAATGTTTTCCTAAGTAAGGTCCCATGGGGGACATGGACTTTGCCTTCAAATTGTCCCTATTTAAGTCCCGCCCCTTTTTGCGTGTGTTATAACACTTAAGCAAGCTCTGTCTTATAACCATCTTCAAAATTTGGTTTTCATTTCAACATATACAAGCCTAGTACCAAATATATTTAAGTTAAAAAACCAGGAAAGGATAAAGTAGACAGAGGTACTGAGCTTGCTCAACTGTCACTGGAGCACAGAGTGAAAAGGGGCGGGACTTGAGAAGGGTCAACTGAGGTGTGATGTGTTATTTTTGCACACAGAAATGATCACCAACTTTGCACATCAGATTGTCTTTATCGGTCCGCAATGATAACGTAAAGACAAGAAGAAAAATGGAGAAAATCAAAAGATGAAATGTCCATCTTAGAGAAGACAGCTGTTAGTCTGTTTGAAGATCACAGTAAATACATGAAAAAAAACATGTGTTTCTGTACTGGGTTTTGTACCAAATCTCATTAGGAAACAGACTCATTCAACTTTAAATAAGGCTGAATGAGGCTGAATCTTTATTACCTGTTTATTGTCCTTGATGCAATAAATTAGTTAGATGATGATGAAATACTCATTACAAAATGCACCAGCTTTTGGCTTACTCAAGGCTGCTATGTTTTGTTGCCCTATTTGCAAAATTTAGTTTTAAATGATCACACAAAAACAATTCTCGTATTTTAAAGTTTGACTTAACACTGCCAACATCCATCTCATAATCTAATTTTAAAGCAAAGAAACATGTTTTCCTCTAGAATAAGGATTTCTGCAACAATGCCAACGTAAAATCAGTTGTTTACAGTGCACAGACTTTTCATTTAGATTCCAAATTGTTGGCTTCAGTTGACATCACTCTGACTTGTTTGCAGGAGAAAAATAATGTGAAGAATATTTGTAAACATATTCTTGTTAGCATTCGTACAAAGTTCCCTACAGCAGCCTTGAAATGTTGTGAAAACTGTAGGAGTGGTGGGGACAATACTAAGTGATTCATAGAATCAGAAAAGTTTTCACCTGAACACTAAAACATATCAAACTAGAAAGGGTGAACTCTGGTGTGTTGTGGGGCATGTGGGTGGGGAACAGGGAGTGCAGAGCAGGCTGTGTGTCCAGTGTCAGTCTATGTATGAAAGAAGTATAATAAAGAAGAAACAATATACAAGTACATCCCCAATCCCAGAAAAGTTGAGATGTGTAAAATATATAAAAATGATTTGCAAATCATTTTTAACTCGTATTCCATTGAGTACAAAGACAAGATATTTAATGTTCAAACTGATTAACTTTATTGTTTTATGTAAATATACACTCATTTGGAATTTGATGCCTGCAAAAAAGTTGGGA